>JAAVKF010000049.1:0-145392 GCA_012070555.1 Brugia pahangi | reverse complement strand
AAAAATTGTTTTGATGATATGATAAAGTTTAGTTTAATCAGTTTAAATAGCAAATAAACAAAGATTCTAATTATTAATAAATAAGCTTCAAATCAAAAAATAAACAAAATATAAACTAATGAATATTTGATGACCAATTCTAACCTTGAAAGTCTTATTTTTCGTCTTCCTGTTGTTGAGAATACACTAATACTCGTTGCCGATGGTAACGGATTAACTTGTTGCTAGAAAAAATAAAAAATAAAAAAAAAATTATAAATATTTTTTAAATTTTAAAATTTAAGTCTTATCAAAATTTTTATGCCTAATTCTTATCAGTATGTTTAATTACTATTTCACTTTATCAATAATTATCATTAATAACATATTTCAGCTTCAGTTGGTGAATTAATTGTTTAGAATCAGTTTCACGTACGATACGTGAACGACGTAATTCAGCGCCACCACCCGAATTTACGCTAACAACAACAGTGGAACAAGTATTCCTAAACAAATAACACATAAATATTTTTCTATTTTTTTTTTGTTTATACTTCAAAATTTATATAACAAATAGCTTTCACCTTTTTTTTCAAATTTAATTATTTAATTAATAAATTTTATATTTTTCAAAAATTTAATTATTTAATTAATTAAAAATAATAATAATTAATATTATAAAATGAAAAATTTAATTTAGCCAAAATAAATGAAAAGAAAAATGTCATTTTTATTTCAATATTTTAATAATTAATTTTTTATATTAGATCAAAAAAAAAAAATTCTTTTTTTTTTTAAAAGAAAATAATTTAATTTTAAAATGAATCAAAAATCGAGCAAACTAAATATATTTGATGTCATACACTTAAATAAATGGCATCATTTCCGCTACTGAAATATAAGCAATAAAAATCAATTTTTTTTTTTTTTTTTTAAAAAAACGAATAAAACAAAATTAAAAAATTTAAAATAAAAATTTCATTGCAATTATAATAGCTAATTTAATATATAACTAATTATTATTATTATTATTAATATTATTATTATTATTATTATTATTATTATTATCATTATTATTATTATTATCATTATTATTATTATTATTAATATAAGTTTTATATAAATTAAACAAACTAATATTGCGATGATTTAATGTCAATTTTTTTTTTTTTTGAATTGAATTTCAATTTGTCAACTAAATTGCTTCTATCAAACAATTTATTCACTAATTACTTATTAACATTTTTTTATTTGCTCATTAGCACTATAAACAAGAAAAAATGTTTATATTCGATGATATCATTTTTACTTTTTTTTTTTAATAAATATTTGTTATTATTATATTAATTTATATAAATTGTTTTTTTTTAAATCATTTATTTCAAAAAAATAGAAATAAATAAATAAATAAAAATGATAAAAAAAATAAAATACAAAAAAAAAATGGAATAATTCTTAGAATTTTAAATTTTTTTTTCATTTTTAATATCTTTAATTTTTTTTTATTACTATTGTTATCAGTGATAACAGTATTAGAACTTTTCATTATTAATATTATCAGTGATAACAGCATTATAATTTTTTATTATTACTATTATCAGTGATAACAATATTACAATTTTTCTTTATTATTACTATTATCAGTGATAAAAGTATTATAATTTTTTGTTATTACTATTATCAATGATAACGCTATTATAATTTTTTTCATTATTACTATTGTCAGTAATAAAAGTATTATAACTTTTTATTATTATTAGTGATAAAAGTATTAGAACTTTTTATTATTACTATTATCAGTGATAAAAGTATTATAATTTTTTGTTATTACTATTATCAGTGATAACAGTATTAGAACTTGTTATTATTACTATTATCAGTGATAAGAATATCATAATTTTTTTTTATTATTACTATTATCAGTGATAAAAGTATTATAAATTTTTATTATTAATATTATCAGTGATAACAATATTATAATTTTTCTTTATTATAAGTATTATCAGTGATAAAAGTATTATTACTAAAATTTAAAAAACAATGATTTAACAAATAAATGCATCTCACATGCATTTTATGTCAAATATGTTAGTAATAAATTATTTAAAAAAAAAAATTTATAAATTTTACAAAATAAAAATGAAATTTAGACAAAAACCAAAAACAAAAAAAAAAAAAGAAAAGAAAGCAATGAATAATTTGAAGATAAAAATGATAAAAATGATAGAATGAAATGAAAAATGTAATTTGATCAGATTAAATTGATATGAAAAGATTTTTTTATAAAATTATTTTAGATATATGTAAAATGAAATTTGATTATGAATTTTTCCTTTCCTTTTTTTTTTCATTTCATTTCATTTCATTTCATTTCACTTTTTTCTCTTTTTTTTTTTTGTTAATAAGCTTATATAAGTGATGCAATGACTATTTTATGCTATCCATTTTCATTTAAATTAAAAATTAAAAAAAATTTTTCGTTTTCATTTTTCATTGTGAAAATTAAAAAAAAAAAATGGAAGAGGAAGCGAAGGAGAAGAATTTTTGCAAAATTTCATTTTTCATTTGTTGTATAATTTTTCTTTTCAATTTTGAAATTTAGAAAAAAAAATTTATGCAAAAGTTATTTTTATTACTTTCTGTCTTTTTTTTTATTTGTTTATTTTTTTTGACTCAAAAAAAAATTAGAATGGAATAATTTAAAATAAAATTAATTTTGAATAAATTAAAATAAAATTAATTTTAAAAAATGGAAAATAAATTTTAAATGATATAAAAGAAAAGGAAATGAAATATTTGAATAAATGAAATCATTTAAAAAAAAAAAGAAAAAAAGCTATGAAATTTATTATTTCTAAAATATCATTGAAATTTTTTATTTAAGAAAAAAAAAATTTTAATTTAAGATGCAATTTTATATTTATGTATTTGAATTATTAGATATGACAAAATTGAAAAATAGATGGAATAAATTAATGAAATAATTTGAAATAAATAAATGATTATATTATAATTAAAATTTCTAAAATTTGGAAATTAATTTATCAAAAAAAGAAAATAAATAAAAATTCTTTCTGAAATATTACTTTAAATTTAATTACTAATGAATGAAAGTGAGAAATAATTTATTTAAAGTATTAAACTTCTTAAAAATAATTTCAACGATGAAGAAAAAAATATACAATTATAATATTTTCTTGAAATTATTTTAAATGAATTTAAGTACAACTATAATTAAATTAATGAAATTTTAATTATTATAAAGAAGGATAAAAAAATAGCGCATTTCATTTTAATTTAGTAAACTTTTCATTTGACAATAATTTTGATAATTAAAAATTGTTATAGCTTATTGATTATTTATTGATAACTGATATTATCATATTTACTATTTATATTCATTTACTATTTATATTTATTTACTGTTTACTATTTATACTATTTA
The DNA here is from genome assembly GCA_012070555.1 of Brugia pahangi. NCBI lineage: Eukaryota > Metazoa > Nematoda > Chromadorea > Rhabditida > Onchocercidae > Brugia > Brugia pahangi. The sequence continues at coordinate 141,968 of JAAVKF010000049.1, read as the reverse complement.
TATTTATTTACTATTTATATTTATTTACTATTTAATATTTATTTACTATTTACTATTTACTATCTATTTACTATTTATATTTATTTATTATTCATTTACTGTTTTTTATTTACTGTTTATTATTTATTTACTATTTATATTTACTTACTATTTATCCACCATTTATATTTATTTACTATTTATATCTATTTACTATTTATATTTATTTATTGCTTACTATTCATTTACTGTTTATATTTATTTTCTATTTATATTTATTTACTGTTTACTATTCATATTTATTTACTACTTATATTTATTTACTATTTACCATTAAAAAATCTACTGTAAGATACTGTAATTTTTGATACCATAAATAAATGATAATGATAATAGTTTTTGATAATGATATAGAAATAAATTTAATTCAATTTTAAAATTTTGAAAATTGTTATTTCTTTTTTCTGATTAAATTTTATTTTTGTTATATTTCAGATAAAATATTATAAATAAATAAAAAATATTTTTTAAATATTTTAATGTTAGTTTGCTATTTTAATATTTGTTAAATTTAATTTTTATTTGTTAAATATTTGTTCAATTTAGATTTCATTTAAAATTGATGCGAAATATTTTTTGTAATATTTTAAAAATTTTATGCATGCATGTCAGAATGAATTTTTTTTTTTTAAATTTGAAAAACAAAAAAAAATTGTTATCAAATTTAAATTAAATAAAATTAAAACAAAAAATCATTCAAATTAAAATATTAGAACAGATATGATAATAATACATACTTTTCAGATTGTATACCACTTTCCATTTCTTTTTGCTGTCGTTCATCTCGATTTATAATATCTGATTTTTCTCGAGATTGATACCTTGAAAGAAAAAAAAAATTCTCCTCTAATTATTTTAATTAAAATAATTTGAAATGAAAAAATTTTCATATAGAATTAAAGTAAATATAAGTGTTAAATGTTATATTAACAAAAAAAGTTTTTTTTTTTGTTTATTTCATTTTAAATGTAAATTAACAAATAAATTTGTTGTTAAATATTTAATTTCATATTTTTATTAATTCAAATTGATAAGAAATTTTGTTTTAAATTAATTTTTTTTTTCTTTTATTAATTTAAAATAAATTATTGTTTATAACAATTTTAACAATAATTGAAACAAATTTTTTGCTTTTTTTTTCTCAATAATAATATTTGTTGTTTTTTTTGTTTTTGTTTTTTTTTTCATTCGAAATTTAATAATGAATGAATGAAATAGAATTACAAATAAATTCAAATATCTTTTTTTTCATACTAAATAAAAAATTATAAAATTATACCTATCATTAACGTGAAAAGACGTATCATCACGTGATTGTTTATGACTTATACTACCGCTACTTACACGTCTATAATATAAAATCATACAATATTATTATAAACAATTTTTTTTGCAATTTTTTTTTTTGTCTCTTTTTAAAAATTATTTTAAAAAGTAAAAATAAAATTTAACAAAAATCATTTAATATTAATTATGATTTAAAATAATTTAATTATTTTTTAAAAATTAAATAAAACTACCTTTGATTTTGATCATCAAATGATCTACCAGGTTGTTGTTGTTGTTGTTGTTGTTGTTGTTGTTGTTGTTGTTGTTGTTGTTGTTGTTGTTGTCGTAATCTTTCAGGACTTTTAGTCCTATTCTTCTTTACATAATCATATTCAGTGGTTAATTTATTTTGCAAAAATTTTTTATCATTGATTTGTTGATTTGTTTTAGTTTGTTGTGATGATAATTTATAATCAGTTGGTATCATTTGATCAAAACTTTCAGCACTTATCGATCGATCAGCTGAACATTCATCTAAATCATTGTGTTGTTTTGAGCTATCATGTTGATGTGTTGTGATAGAATCGGTTGTACCATTTCGACGTTCCGTCTTAAAATTTAAGAATTATTTATTTCCGGAAAATTTCTCATATTTTCATAGCATTTCAATGTTTCGTCTAAGGTACAAGTATTATTTATTTCCGGAAAATTTCTCTTATTTTTGTAACATTTCAACGATTTGCTTAAGATATAAGCATTATTTATTTCCGAAAATTCTCCATTATTATCATAGCATCTTAACGTTTCGTCTAAAACATAATTATTTATTTCCGGAAAATTTCCCTTATTTTTATAACATTTCAACTTTTCGTCTAAGTTACAAATATTATTTATTTTTGGAAAATTTCCATTATTATCATAACATTTCAACTTTTCGTCTAAGTTACAAATATTATTTATTTCCGGAAAATTTCCCTTATTTTTATAATACTTCAACGTTTCGTCTAAAACATAAGTATTATTTATTTCCGAAAATTATCCCTTATTTTAATAACACTTCAACGCTTCGTCTAAAACATTATCACTTATTTCCGGAAAATTTCCCTTCTTTTGCACAAAAATTTCAATATTTCGTCTAAAACATAATCATTATTCATTTCCGGAAAATATTTCCTTCTTTTTCCTTCTTTTTTTTCCTCTAAATAATTTAGCAAATGAGTGTAAATAAAAAGTTACAGAAATTAGAAAAAAAAAATTTTTACCTCAAGAGATGGTTGTCGTAAAAGTGTCGTTTGTCGTTTAATGGTTGAATTTACTGGTTTACGTGTTAGCTGTGATCGTTCTTGCTTTACCGGAACAGATTTTTTAGCATCGGAATGAATGGTTATGGCTGATGATGATATTTGCATATTTGAGCCTAGGCCAGCAGATGTTACCAAAGATGATGAGGCATTATTGGCTGCTCGTGTTGTTGGACTTATCATACTGCTCTTACGACTCATCGATGATACTGGTGTTCGTGGTGCAGAATAGGTAGGACTTTAATATAATACTTTTTTTTTTATCAAATATTTTAAAAATTTAAAATAAAAAATTTGCTCATTGCATTTATATTTTTAAAAAAAAAATTTAATATTATTATTTCAGTCAAACATTTGAAAAATTTAAAAAATGAAATTTGCTGAATAAAAAAACTGAAATTTTGACAAAAAAAAGGACATTATATTTTAAAAAACTTTAATATTATTATTTTAATCAAACTATTTTAAAAATTTAAAAATAAAAAATTTGCTCATTCTATTTATATTATTAAAAAAAAAATTTAATATTATTATTTTCAGTCAAAATTTAAAAAATTTAAAAATGAAATTTGCTCATTGTATTTATAAATTAAAAAACTTTAATATTATTATTTCAATCGAATATTTAAAAAATTTAAAAATAAAAATTTGCTCATTCTATTTATATTTTAAAAAAATATAAAAAATTAAAAAAAACATTTTTTACAATTTTTTTCTTTTTAAATTCATATTATTTAATAAAATTAAATTTTAATAATAATAAAAATAAATTTTATTTTTTTTTTTTATTTTTATTTTAAATTTTTCTTTTTTTTTTTTTTTTTCAGATAATCAAATATTTAAAAAATATAAAAATTGACTTTAAAATTGCTAGATGATGAAAAAAATTCTAGAAATATAGAAATTAAAAATTGGACATAAAATACAAAAATAAAAATAAAAAAGTATCAATAATTTAAATACAACAAAATTATTTTTTCTTTCTAAAAAAAAAAAAAAAAAAAAAAATGAAATCATTATTTGTTAATTGTATTTAATTAAAAAAATAAAGTAATATAAATTATATATGCAAAAGTAAATAATCAAGAAGTAAATAAACATATAAAAAGTAAATAAACATGTAAAAAGTAAAAAATCAAAAAGCAAATAAACATGCAAAAAGTAAATAATCAAAAAGTAAATAAACATATAAAAAAGTAAATAAACATGTAAAAAGTAAATTATCAAAAAGTAAATAATCAAAAAGCAAATAAACATGCAGAAAATAATCAAAAAGTAAATAAACATTTAAAAAGTAAATTATCAAAAAGCAAATAAACATGCAAAAGGTAAATAATCAAAAAGTAAACAAACATGTAAAAAATAAACAATCATTGTAATAATAATTTAATTATATGTGCTAACCATATTTTCATATATTAATTATTTTTTAAATATGAATATAAAATAATAATATTTACTTTTTATTTATTATTACAATGATATATGCAAAAGTTTCTAGAAGTTTACTCTTTTTTTCAATATTTTATGAAAACAAAGTAAGCATTTACGTTCAATAATTAAATTTAATAAAAAAAAAAATAAATAAATTTGCTTATTAACTATTAACACTTTAATCAAATCAATTTAACAATTGATAATCATTAAAAGAAATATCATTTTTGTTATCAGTATCAGTATTCTTTTATATCTAAAAAAAAATAAAATGCAAAAAAAAAAACTAATTACTACATATTTGGATTAATTAATTTATTTTAAATATATCATAGAAGTTTTAAGCTAATTATTTTAAAAAACAGTCACAATTAATTTTAAATTAAATTTAAAAATTTCGTTACTACATTTGCTAAAATTAAAGGTCATTTGTTTCAATAATAAATAATAATAACAAGTAATTTAATAATATTATTAATAGTAATTAATAACATTAATAATAAGTGATTTTAACAATAAATTTTTTCAATAATAATTAATAATAATAAGTGATTTTTTAATAAAAATATTAATAATAATAATGAGTGATTTTTTAATAATAATAATAATTTTTGAATAATAATAAGTGATTTTTTAATAAAAATAATTAATAATAATAAGTGATTTTAACAATATTTTTCTTTAATATTAATTAATAATAATAAGTAATTTTTTAATAATAATATAAACAACATGAGTGATTTTTTTAATAATAATATTAATAATAATAAGTGATTTTTAAATAATAATAATGATTTTCTTTTCTATTAATTAATTATAATAAGTGATTTTTTAATAATAATATTAATAATATTAAGTGAATTTTAAATAATAATAAGTGATTTTAACAATATTTTTCTTTAATATTAATTAATTATAATAAGTGATTTTTTTAATAACAATAATAATAATATTTAACTAGCCTAATTAATTATAGCCTATTGCATTCTAATAATAAAACAAAATTTAAAGTCCAACCTTATGTCACCTGGACTAGCTGTCCCTTTAGCTTCATCAGCCATTGCAGCTTGTTGAAACCATTTGCCAGTTTTAGCAAGAATTCGTTGTCGTTGTTGGCACAATGAACACGCCCAAATTGGCTTTAAAAGTTTTTAATAATTAAAAAAGTAAACAAAGTTGGCTTTAAAAAAAAATTTTTTTTGATAATTAAAAAAGTAAACAAAGTTCACTTTAAATAAAATTTTTTGATAATTAAAAAAGTAAACAAAGTTGGCTTTAAAAAAGAATTTTTTTTGATAATTAAAAAAGTAAACAAAGTTGGCTTTAAAAAAAAATTTTTTCGATAATTAAAAAGACAAACAAAAATTATTGCTTAATAATTTTGAAATTTTTATTATTATTACTAATCATTTTATTATTATTTATTGTTATTAATCTTTTTATTATTATTACCTAATATTATATAAAAATATATATTGCTTATATATTAATCATTTCTGGATAGATATTAGTAATTAGCGCAATTGTCCTATAAAATAAAATTTAAAATTAGCACTAATTTTTTTTTTTTATTTCTTATCAAATTTCTAGCATTTTTAATAACTTATAATTATTAAAATTTTTTTAAATAGAATAAATATACACTTTGGAATAAATATTTCTTTTTTTCTTGAAATTAACTGAAAATAAAAATTAAACTTTTAACAGTTAATTAAACCAATGTTTATCATTTAAAAATTAATAATTAGAAAACTTAATCATACTTCAGTCACTATTATTTTCCAAAAAATTATATTTCCTTCCTAAAAAAAAAAATTTAATCAGTTGACAACGAATTTTTTTTTTAAAAAAAAAACAGTTATTTCAATTAGTAAATAAAATTTGTAATGTTTGCAAGTAAAATTACAATAAATATAAATTGCAAAAATTTTAATTTTAGAATACATCGAAGATTTTACTTCACAGTTTAATAATTTAATTGCTAAAAATAGCTAATATTTCATTGTTTACAAAATAATTAAATATACGTAAATATGCATTTATTTATTTGTTTATTTATTTACTAAATTAAATAAAACGAAAATTTTAATAATAATACAAAATTTTGATACAAATAATTCTGATACGAAAAATTTTAATAAATAATATAAAATTTTGATGCAAATAATTCTGATACGAAAAATCTTAATAAATAATATAAAAATTTGTTGCAAATAATTCTGATACGAAAAATTTTAATAAATAATATAAAAATTTGATTTAATTAACATATAAAAATCAAAGATTATATTATTGAAACAGTTTATTTGTTTTGTTTATTTATTGTTTTTGTTTACTTTTTTGTTTAAAAAAAAAAAAAAGTGAATTTCTTTAAATTTGACTAACTTTATTTCTACTTGCCGTACGACCACCACAACGAGCGCACGATCGTAATTGACAATAAAAGCATTTGTGACCAATGCCATCTGCAAATTTAGTTTTTTGACAAATTTGACAGATGGCATCATCCTGTGTACCAACAAGACGTTGTGCAATCTCTTTTCGTTGATTGATTTGCTTTTCGATTGCTTCCAATTCTTCATCTGCTTTTCTATAAAAATGAAAGAAAGACAGAAAAATAAATAAATAAATAAATAAAAATTAACAATAAAATACATATTTTCACTTTGTTTTTTTGTTTACTTGTTTGTTTGTTTACAATGAATTACGAATTTGTTTGTAAAAAATAAAAAAAATAATTTTTTTTTTTTTGTTTGTTTACATTGAATTACTAATTGCTATTTGCATTTTTTATAATTTTTTTTTTTTAGTTTGTTTACATTAAATTATCAAATACTAATTACATTCATTATTATTTTTAATCATTTTTTTTTTTGTTTACTTATTTATTTGTTTGTTTACATTAAATTACCAAATAAATTGAACTTTATTAACTATTTTTAATCAATTTTTTTTTGTTTACTTATTTATTTGTTTGTTTACATTAAATTACCAAATATTAATTACATTCATTATTATTTTTAATCATTTTTTTTGTTTGCTTATTTATTTGTTTGTTTACATTAAATTACCAAATACTAATTACATTCATTATTATTTTTAATCAATTTTTTTTTGTTTGCTTATTTATTTGTTTGTTTACATTAAATTACCAAATAAATTGAACCTTCCTAACTATTTTTAATCAATTTTTTTGTTTGCTTATTTATTTGTTTGTTTACATTAAATTACTAATTATTAGTTGCATTTTTTATTATCTTTATTCAATTTTTCTGTTTTGTTTGTTTACATTGAATTATTAATTACTAGTTACATTTCTCATTATTTTTATCCAATTTTTTTTGTTTGTTTGTTTATTTGTTTACATTAAATTACTATTTATATAGTTACATTTTTCATTATCTTTATTTTACTATTAAATTTGATTAAAATAAAAAAAAAAACGAAAAATTTATCGTTGCTCAAATTTGATTAATGATTTTCAATCTTAAAATCAAAACATATATATGCAGTTTTTTTCAAAAAATTCAATTTCAAAATTTTTTATTTATTTAAATTCTATTTTTTTCTCTTTTAGCAAAAAGAAAAAAAAAAGATTGTTTTCAAAATTATTTAATTTTTATTAAAAATTGTAAAAATTAGCATCAAATAATCATTTATTAAAATAATCATTTGGTCTAATTATATTTTTATTTTTAAATTTTGCATTTCATCTGTAAAATATATTTTTTTTAACTTTTAAACAATATTTTTAATTTTTACAATTCATCTATAAAATATCTAAATGATTAAATAAGTAATTTAAAGTAAACAAAAATGATTGAGCAAGCAATTTAAATAAGCCAATTTTGATTAAATAAAAATATAATTTTTACAGTTTTATTTTTTAATTACTTTCGTAACAATTGTTTACAAATAAACTAATAATTTACTTGTAAACAATAAGTGGAATTAGAAAAATAGAAGAGAGTGAAATGATGAGATGAAAATGAAATTTGAAAAAATATTACTCTTATTTGAAGCTAAACTTATCAGAGTTGTATTTTCTCAAATTTTATCACTTATCATTAATTCGATAACAACAACCAAATTCTAAATTAAAATTAAAAGTTGTTTACTATAAAAAGAAAAGTTGTTTATTATAAACAAATAATAAACTCTATATTAAAAATAAAAAAAAAAAAACGATTGAAAGTTAAATCTAAATGAAAATTAAAATTAACTATTATTATTTAGTAATACTTAATATTAGCAGTATTAATTACTAGTATAACTCTAACTTTAACTTTTAACTATTATTATTTAGTAATACTTAATATTAGCAGTATTAATTACTAGTATAACTCTAACTTTAACTTTCAACTATTATTATTTAGTAATACTTAATATTAGCAGTATTAATTACTAGTATAACTCTAACTTTAACTTTTAACTATTATTATTTAGTAATACTTAATATTAGCAGTATTAATTACTAGTATAACTCTAACTTTAACTTTCAACTATTATTATTTAGTAATACTTAATATTAGCAGTATTAATTACTAGTATAACTCTAACTTTAACTTTCAACTATTATTATTTAGTAATACTTAATATTAGCAGTATTAATTACTAGTATAACTCTAACTTTAACTTTCAACTATTATTATTTAGTAATACTTAATATTAGCAGTATTAATTACTAGTATAACTCTAACTTTAACTTTTAAAATATTTCAAAAAAAAATGATTTACTGGCTAAGTTGTGTTTCTTTCTCCTCTTCAGCACGTTGTCGTTGAAGTACTTCCTCAATAATTTGTCGTTCTTCTGCACTTAAATGTGACAAATCGGGCGTGGGTGGTTCAGCCATTTTTGCCCTTTGACCCGTTTAGCAATTAAAGGCCTAAAATTATTCAATTATTACTTTCCTTCTTTCTTTTTTTGAAATTAACCAAAATAATGCTTAATTAATAGATAGCATTGAAAGATACACAATAAAAAAAAATTTTTTTTCTTTAAATTAATTTTTAATTTCTTTTTTTTTTAAAAAAGATATTTTTTAATTTTTCCTTTTTTTAAAAATATTAATTTTTAATTTCTTTTTTTTTAAATTCTTTTTTTTTTTTACAAATTAATTCTTAGTTTTGTTCTTGTTTTTTTTTTTTTGAAATTTTTTGCAAATTATTAATGCTTAGTTTTTTTTTTTGGTTTGATCAAAAAAATTGTAAAAATTTTAAACTTTAAAAAATTTTTTTTAGTAATAAACTAAAATTGAAGAAATTAGAAAAAAAAAAAGGAAGGAATGATTTAATATTGTTTATATAAGTTACAATTAAACTAAAAATTTATCCATTTTTTCTTTTCTTTTTTGAAACTAAATAATTTTTCAATTTATTGAACTTAGAAGAAAAAAAAAAAAAATGAAAAGATAAAGTAAAAGAAGAATATCTGATAATTGGCCATAAACTTATCTCTCTCTCTCCCCCTCCCTCTCTCTCTTTCTCCCTCTCTCTCTTTCTCCCTCTCTCTCTCTCCTTTTTTCCCTGCAAATAAAATAAGCCATAGGCTTGTTTTGTTTTTTGCATTTTTTTTTCCTGTACGAGTAGCAATTGGCATCGTTATTTTCATGATGTCATTTATTTCAAAAAGAGAAGAAAGAAAGGGGAAGAGAAAAAAAGAAAAGTATAATTAAAATAATAATAAAGAAACAAATAGTAAAAATTTTGCTATAGATTATTTAAATTTTTATAAATAATAATTAATTATCAAAATTTTTGTAATTAAAAAGATAAACTAAACATTTCTTTTCTTTTTTTTTTTTAAAAAAGGATATATAAATATGCATATGATTATATATCTGTTATCAGTGATAACAATATGATAACAGTGTAATTAATTATCATAATTTTTATAATTAAAAATAAACTTAATGATATATATCTTTTCAAAAAAGATATATATTACATATATCTGTTATCAGTGATAACAGTGTAATTAATTATCATAATTTTTATAATTGAAAAATAAACTTAATGATATATATCTTTTCAAAAAAGATATATATTACATATATCTGTTATCAGTGATAACAATATGATAACAGTGTAATTAATTATCATAATTTTTATAATTAAAAATAAACTTAATGATATATATCTTTTCAAAAAAGTGTTATATATTATATATGTATATCTGTTATCAGTGATAACAATATGATAACAGTGTAATTAATTATCATAATTTTATAATTGAAAAATAAACTTCACGTTTTTTTTTTAAAAAAGTGTTATATACTATATATGTATATCTGTTATCAGTGATAACAATATGATAACAGTATAATTAATTATAAAAATTTTTAAAATTGAAAAATAAACTTAACGTTTTTTTTTTTAAAAAAAGGTTATATACTATATATATCTGTTATCAATGATAACAATATGATAACAGAATTATCATAATTTTATAATTGAAAATCTCTCTCTGTTACTAAAATTACAATTGAAAATATATGATAATAGCATAATTAATTTTAAAAGTTTTTATAATTGAAAAATAAACTTAACGTTTTTCTTTTTTAAAGAAAAATGAACATAAATATATGCAAAATGATTACATATATTTTTTTATCAGTGATAACAAAATGATAATAGCATTAGTGATTGTTAATCGATAAGAATGGAATAAACAATCAAATAATCACTACAAATTGTAAACATTATCACAAATTGCATTTAAAATTTCCAATTAACTCAATTATTAAAATAATTGCTTCAAATAAATGAAATATAAATGGCATTAATGCTGATAATAAAATTTATTTATCTTATAAAATCTTATAAATTTAATATTCTTATTTAATATAATACTTATGAATTTAAATTAATTATCAAATAATATTTATAAATTTAATTAATCTTATTATAATACTTTATAAATTAATTAATTTTATCTTAATATAATACTTTATAAATTTAAATTAATCTTATTATGACATAATACTTTATGAATTTAAATTAATTTTATCTTAATATAATACTTTATAAATTTAAATTAATCTTATTTTAATATAATACTTTCTGAATTTAAATTAATTTTATCTTAATATAATACTTTATAAATTTAAGTTATTCTTATTTTAACAAAATATTTTATAGATTTAAATTAATCTTACTTTAATAAAATATTTTATAAATTTAAATTGATCTTATTTTAATAAAATATTTTATAAATTTAAATTAATCTTATCTTAATATAATACTTTATGAATTTAAGTTATTCTTATTTTAATAAAATATTTTTTAAATTTAAATTAATCTTAAATTAATAAAATGCTTTATAAATTTAAATTATATAATATTTCTATCCGTTCATTAAAAAAATTATTAATTATATAATATTTTAAAATATTTCATTCTATCATTTCATTAATTACATTTTGCTATCAAATAAATTAATTCTTTTGTTCGTTCATTTTTGTTGAATTTAAAATGAAAGTTAAAAAATTTAAATTTAATCTTTATTTTACTGTTGCAATTTAAATATGAAATTGAAATGACACAATAGAGAGGGAGGAAGAGAGTGAGAGAGAGGGAGAGAGAATAAATTTTAGATATAAAAATTAAGTGACACATTAGAGAGAGAGAAAGGAGGAGATAGGGAGAGAGAGAGAGGGAGAGAGAGAATAAATTTTAAATATAAAAGAGATTAAATTTAAAATGTAAAATTGAAATAAGACAATGGAGAGGAAGAAAGAGATTAAATTTTAAATATAAAAATTAAATGACATAATAGAGCAAAAAAAAAGTGACTAAATTTTAAATGTAAAAATATGAAATGATAAAGTACAGAAAGAGAGAGAGAGAGAGAGAGAGAGAGAGGGGAAGAGAGGGGAAGAGAGAGTTCATTTAAATAATTATTTCAAATGAGTGAAAAATTAAATAGCTGATAATAAAATTAATTAATCTAATCTTAATAAAATATATTATAAATTTAAATTATAAAATATTTTTACTAATTTATAAAAAAAATATTTTTTAATTTTATAATATTTTACAATATTTCTTTATATCAAATTATATAATAATTTGCTTCTCTTTTTTTCTGCAATATTTCTTTTAAATTTAGATAAATTATAAAATCTTTTCTCTTTTTGTTTACTTTCTTTTCCATTTCTATTTTTTTTTTGATTTAAAAAAAGAAAACAAATTTTATGATTGAGATGTTACATGAGATATGGGTGTTATTTCCGCTAAATTAAACTTTAAAATATACAAACAAATTTTAACAATTTATTATAAATGGAATATTTGAAACTAAACAAATAGATTGAAAAGGATTATATTATTTTTTTTTTTTTTCATAAAATAAAGAATCCAATTTAAAGAAAAAAAAGAAAAAAAATCGGACTATATTGATTAATGAATGTTAATTTTTGACATTTTAAACAAACATTTTCGTTTCGTTTCGTTTTTTTTTTTTTTCTTTTTTGCAATTTTTAAAATTTATGCAATAAATAATGAAAGCAAAAAAGAAAAGAAAAGAAAAAGTAGCATAAATGATATTAGCAATAGTATTAGTCAAATAAGAATGTAAAATTGTTTTAATGTAAAACATTGCTTATTGTTATTGTATTTTATTGTTAATTGTTGTTGAAAACTTTTGAGACAATTATTTTTTTTGTAGTTTAATATATTTTATTGATTGTATAAGTTTTTATTAATATTGAAAAAGTAACATAAATGATATTAGTAATAGTATTAGTCAAATAAGAATGTAAAATTGTTTTTAATGTAAAACATTGCTTATTGTTATTGTATTTTATTGTTAATTGTTGTTGAAAACTTTTGAGACAATTATTTTTTTTGTAGTTTAATATATTTTATTGATTGTATAAGTTTTTATTAATATTGAAAAAGTAACATAAATGATATTAGTAATAGTATTAGTCAAATAAGAATGTAAAATTGTTTTTAATGTAAAACATTGCTTATTGTTATTGTATTTTATTGTTAATTGTTATTGAAAATTTTTGAGACAATTATTTTTTTTTGTAGTTTAATATATTTTATTGATTGTATAAGTTTTATTATTATTGAAAAAGTAGCATAAATGATATTAGCAATAGTATTAGTCAAATAAGAATGTAAAATTGTTTTTAATGTAAAACATTGCTTATTGTTATTGTATTTTATTGTTAATTGTTGTTGAAAATTTTTGAGACAATTATTTTTCTTGTAGTTTAATATATTTTATTGTTTGTATAAGTTTTTATTAATATTGAAAAAGTAGCATAAATGATATTAGTAATAGTATTAATCAAATAATAATGTAAAATTGTTTTTAATGTAAAACATTGCTTATTGTTATTGTATTTTATTGTTAAATGTTGTTGAAAACTTTTAAGATAATTATTTTATTTGTAAGATTTTTTTTTTGTAATTTAATATATTTTATTGATTGTGTAAGTTTTTATTAGTATTAATCAAATAATAATATAAAATGTTGCTGTTTTTGTTGTTGTTATTAATATAAAACAATTGTTTTATTGTTAATTGTTGTTGAAAACTTTTAAGATAATTATTTTACTTGTAAGATTTTTTTTTGTATTTTAATATATTATATTGGTTGTGTAAGTTTTTATTGATATTGATTAAATAATAATATAAAATATTGTTGTTTTTGTTGCTGTTATCATTAATATAAAAAACATTGGTTATTGTTATTGTATTTTATTGTTAACTGTTGTTGAAAACTTTTAAGATAATTATTTTACTTGTAAGATTTTTTTTTTATTTGTATTTTAATATATTTTATTGATTGTGTAAGTTTTTATTAATATTGATTAAATAATAGTATAAAATGTTGTTGTTATTAATATAAAACGATTATTTTATTGTTATGATATTTTATTGTTAATTGTTGTTGAAAACTTTTAAGATATTTATTTTATTTGTAAAATTATTTTTTCTTTCTACTTTAGTATATTTTATTGATTGTATAAGTTTTTATTAATATTGATTGTAAGTATAATAATTGTTTACTTTCATATTACTTTTTCTTTGTGCTGTTGTAATTGTTTAAAAATTTAATTTAATATTTTTAACTTTTAAAATGTTCATATTAACTATATTGTTGGTATTAAAGTTTGAAGTAATTTTTTTTTCTTCAAATTGGGTAATTAATTATTATACATATATAATATATACTTTTTTTTTCAAATTATAAATTAAAAAACAGAAAAAAATTAATTTTTAAATTATAATTTATTAATTAAAATCTTTTCTAGCAATTTAAAAAGGAATATTTTTTTATTTGCTTACGTTTCTCTTTTTTTTTTCACAAAATTATCATTGAGTTTTAGAAATTTAGTAAATAATAAATCAAAAATCGGAAATCGGAAATGTGTAGAAGAAAAATGGTACAAAAAATTTTTAATGAAAAACAATAATAGGAAATTATTGTGAAACAATTACTCTTTTCTATATGTTTATTCATCAAAAAGCAAGCATTCCGGAAGAAGCATTCCGGACCGGAAAGAAATTATATCTTTTTTTAGCATGGAAAGAGTATAAGAGTTGGTTTTACTTCTATTAAATACTTAAAACAAATTGTTTCTTCTAAAAGAAAAAATTTTACATATTTGTAATTAGAATTTTGACAATTAAACTGCTTCAATTTTTATTTAATTTGTAAATTTATCAAAAATTTCATTTTACTATTAAAAAAAAAGAAATGTTAAAAATTAAAAATTGATTTACTTGAAAACATAATAATATAAAGCAGTTATATATTTCTTTAAAATTATTCGCATTCAAATTCTATCAAAACTTTATTCAATGATTATTTAACACATATAATTATTTATTAGGCTTATTTAACAATTAAATATAATTATTTCAAAAAAGAAAAATGATAAGATCATATTGCTATTATTTGATCATTATCATTATTAGATAAGATCATCATTAATCATTAATCATAAATCTTGAAAAAAAATTTATCATATAATATATATGTTAGACTTATTTAATAACTAAATATAATTATTTCAAAAAACAAAACTGATAAGATCATATCATTATCATTAGATATTATTATTAATCATTAATCATAAAGCTTGAAAAAAAAGATTTGTCATATAATATTATTTAATAACTATATAATAAAAAAATGATAAGATCATATCACTATTATTTGATCATTATCACTATTAGATAAGATCATCATTAATCATTAATCATAAATCTCGAAAAAAATCTTATCATATAATATATATGTTAGACTTATTTAATAACTAAATATAATTATTTCAAAAAAGAAAAATGATAAGATCATATCACTATTTGATCATTTTGATCATTTATTTGATCATCA
The DNA here is from genome assembly GCA_012070555.1 of Brugia pahangi. Taxonomy (NCBI): domain Eukaryota; kingdom Metazoa; phylum Nematoda; class Chromadorea; order Rhabditida; family Onchocercidae; genus Brugia; species Brugia pahangi. The sequence continues at coordinate 126,566 of JAAVKF010000049.1, read as the reverse complement.
TTATTATTAGAAAAGATCATTATTAATCATTAATCATAAATCTTGAAAAAAAAATTTATCATATAATAAATATGTTAGACTTATTTAATAACTAAATATAATTATTTCAAAAAAGAAAAATGATAAGATCATATCACTATTTGATCATTTGATCATTTTGATCATTTATTTGATCATCATTATTATTAGAAAAGATCATCATTAATCATTAATCATAAATCTCGAAAAAAATTTATCATATAATATATATGTTAGACTTATTTAATAACTAAATATAATTATTTCAAAAAAGAAAAATGATAAGATCATATCATTATCATTAGATATTATCATTAATCATTAATCTTGAAAAAAAAAACCATAAATTAAACAATTAGAAATAAAAAACAATGGCAAAAATGATATGACATAAAAATTTATAATATTAGCTACATTTTCACAAAAAAAAAGAACTCATCAATTTAAACAAAATAAATTGCATTTTAAAAGTACCAATTCTCGAAGTAAGTAATTTACAAACATTGAAAAGATAATATCAAAACAATAAATGAATGTGTGAATAATTTATTTTAAGATCTTTTTACTCTTCAATGAATAATAAATAATAAAACAAAATGATCTATTCCGGAAGTGAAATTATGGGTACTTCAGAAAAATTTTTGTCATTGTAAATTTCATTCAATTCTATTTATCATTTCATTTCACTCATTTCACTCATTTCAAATTTAATCGTAGTAAATTTAATTTAAAATCATTCATTATCAATAATAATAATAATAATAATAATAATAATAATAATAAAAGGAAAAGAAAAAAATTTGAAATTGAAAATTATATGAGTAAATTAATTTTCAATAAATTTTTTAGCTAACAAAAAAAATAAAAAAATTTTTGTTGGTTATTTTTAATTTTTTGTAAAATTATGTAATATTTATGTTTTTAATGAAAAAAAAAAAGATTAATGCTTATTTTGATAATAAAGAAAAAATTTTTTTTAAACATTTGCATTTTTCATTTTTGTATTTTGAATTTATTAACTGAATTAAAATGTAAATAAAATGTGAAATTAAAAATTATTGAATGAAAATAATAAATAAATGTTATTATGGTATTATTATTCTTTTTTTCTTCTTTAGAAATTTATTTATTTTGTGCATAATTTTAATTTTTTTCTTTTTTGAACAAAATATAATTTAGTTATTTATGATAAATCACATTTGAAATGTAAATACGATGAATGCAAAATGTGTGAAATATAATAAAATTGATAAAATTTATTTAATATTTAAAAAATACATAATTATATTTCAATTTGAATTGACGTCAAATAATCTTAACTATTGATAAATTCAAATAATGAATTCATTCCAAATGTATATTTTCAAGTTTTTTGCTTTTTTTTAAAAAAAAAATTTCTGTCATTTATAATATCAGTTTACTTTAGAAGAAAATAATAATATCAAATATTTATTTTACTACAAAATATTAACTAATAAAAGAATCATATTTTTTAATAATAAAAAAATAAATATAAGTTATGCTATTTTTTAATAATAAAAATAAATAAATAAATTATATACTTTCAAACAAATAACAAAAAAATAATAAATCATTTATGCATATTATTCAAAAATCAATCAAATGCTATTTTTGCAAAATGAAAAATTATCATCAAAATAAGTATATATTTTGAATTTTAATTATTACATTGCTAAAATTGGTATTTTTTTTTTTAAATAAATAACATTTTCTTTTTTTTTTACTTATTACTATCTGATGAAATTTAAAAGCATGAAAATGCTGCATGCCTTTAAATTTTATAAATAAATCATTCTAGAAAGATAGGAATAAAGTATTGGAAGTTTGCTGTCATATTGAATTAGAACGAACATTTCATGATAGATATTTACTTGTTTTTGTCAAATATTTTCAATAGATTATATTAAATTCAAAAATTTTACTCTATTCGATAAAAGATATATGAATATTTAAAATTTTAATCTTTTTAAACCCCCCAAAAAAAAGAGAAAAAATGAAATGAAAGAATTAAAAATGATAAACCTTTAATCATTGATTTGAGCAATCTAATAAATTTTGTCAATAGCCAAAAAACTAATCTTAAAAATCAATATATAAATGTAATATGAAATTAGAAATGTTCTCTTACATTCTGTAAAATTATTAAAATGAAATATTGTAAAAATTTTATTTCTTAAAATATTTTATTTTTCTTAAATTAATGTTATATAAAATATGTCTTTCACATTTGAAATGATAATTTTAGGAAAATGATGTAACGCAAATTTAAATGGATGCAGAAAATTTTTTAAGTTAAAAAATTGCTCAAAAGTATGTGACAAATGTTATGGAAGAAATTGTGATACAATAAGATGAGATATCATTGTGATTTAAATGAGATATCATTGTGATTTAAATAAGGTATCATCGTGATGAAAACCATTGAATCAAAGTGATACAGTTCAATTAGTCTGTTAACTTTCTTTTTGCATTTAATTTGGCGCTTTCATTCAGTAATTTATCGATCAAAAAGCATTGAATCAGTTGATAAGTTAAAAGAGTAACACATACTTATCTTGAAAATGTTTTAAACACTAATCGATAGTTTCAAATCATATTTTAACTAATATGAATCACTGCACAAAAATCATAAATAATAATGTTTTCATTCTCATATTATATCTTTTTGTTGATGATAAAAAAAATTAAATTAAAAAGGTTAAAGGTTACCATTTTTAACAACTGCAAAATAACTTTTGTCGCTTCACAAAAAAGAAAAAATTATGTTTGCAAATTGATAGAAATAAAAAAAAAAATTCTTTAATAATATTGTTCAATCATTATTTCTTTCTTATTCTTACTATTATAAATTCATTTAATATATAATCAATTATTTTGATTTGAATTTTTGTTTAAGTAAGTAATACTTAATTTTTGTTTAAGTAAGTAATACTTAACTTTTCTTTAAGTAACTAATACCTAAGTTAAGTCTGCAATATTATACTAATAAAGAATTTATACAAGAAAGACAACTTATTGATTAAACAATATGATATGAGTCATATTAATGACATGCATATATATGTGCGCAATATGTACTACTTAGACAAACAGCGCCAATTATTCATTCTTCCAACTAAACTGTAATTTTTAAAGTAAAAAATGATAAAATTAAAATCAATAATTTACTTAACGTTTAAAAAAGTATTAATGTAAATTTAGTTAGTTACATGAATAAATTTATAAAACTTTTTATAAAATTCTTAATGTAAATGATTGATTGAACAATATGATATGAGTAATAAGTAAATAAATAATAAGTTAAATGAAATTCTTAAATGATATTCCTTATATATTACTTATCACTATCATTTTATCACTTATCAGTACATATATAAATATATGCGCAATATGTACTATTTAAGCAAACAGCGCCAATTATTCATTCTTCCAACTAAACTGTAATTTTTAAATTAACAAATGATAAAAATACAATCACTAATTTATCTAACGTTTAAAAAAGTATTAATGTAAATTTAGTTAATTACATAAATAAACATTTTATAAAACTTTTTACAAAATTCTTAATAAAAATTTAAAAAATATATATAATTCTTACACAATAATCACTAATTATCATTATTATTTTATCACTAGTTATCATTATTATTTTATCACTAGTTATCATTATTATTTTATCACTAGTTATCATTATTATTTTATCACTAGTTATCATTATTATTTTATCACTAATTATCATTATTATTTTATCACTAGTTATCATTATTATTTTATCACTAGTTATCATTATTATTTTATCACTACTTATCATTATTATTTTATCACTAGCTATCATTATTATTTTATCACTAGTTATCATTATTATTTTATCACTAGTTATCATTATTATTTTATCACTAGTTATCATTATTATTTTATCACTAGTTATCATTATTATTTTATCACTAGTTATCATTATTATTTTATTACTAGTTATCATTATTATTTTATCACTAGTTATCATTATTATTTTATCACTTATCATTATTTACTATCATAATTTTTTTTTGATTGTTTCCCATTTTTATGATTGACATAACAAGAAAAGATAGTTCAAAAAAGTATAAAATTGTTGATGAAGTGCTAGAAATGATGATGCTTTCATTTCATTCCATTCCATTCAAATATTATATCATTTTGAATAGGCAATCGTTATTCGATTTCTTTATTTCCTCAGAGTATTTTTTTTTTTTAAAAAAAAAAAATAAAAATAAAAAATTTTCATTCTTTTCTTTTTTTTTCCTCCTAAAACTTCCATATTATCGATTAAGCAAGGAAAAAAAAATGAAGAAGAAGAAGAAGCAGAATGTAAGAATTTATAAATACTTTATTTTCTCTCTCTCTCTCTCTCTTTTCATTTTTTATTATAAATTTTGAAAATATATTTTATTTAAAAATTATTCTATCAAAATATAAACTAATCAATGAATAGCAATAAATTCAATCAAACAATTTAAATAAATAAATAAACAAATAAACACACATGTAAACAAAAAAAGAAATGATAAATATTAAATGAAATGATCGATAATGAATGTTCTTTCTATTATTTTTTCTTTGTTTACTTGTTTATTTATTTATTTATTTATTGTTTTCTTACTAGAAGGAAGGAATTTAATAAATCGATGAAAGTGGAAAAAAAGTTTATATATGAAAAAAAAAAAAAAAAAAAGAGAGAGAGGTATAAATTAACAGCTCAGAATGTAAAAATATATTGACAAGAATAGCTAAAACCTTTATAGAAATGAGAATAGCTTTTTAAACAAAAAAAAAAAAAAAAAAAAAATATTATACGAAAGCTTCTAGCAAAAAGTAGTAGTAGTAAAGAAAGGATTGAATGCAAGCAATGAATGCATCAAAATGCATGCATACATGCATGCATGCATTGCATACATACATGCACAAATGCATTCAATGTTTACTTTGCTTCTTTTCTGGCCAAGTTAAGCCATAATATCCTAGTACTTCTCCTCTTTTCTGGCCATGTTAAGCTATAATATCCTAGTATTTCTCTTCTTTTCTGGCCAAGTTAAGTTATAATATCCTAGTATTTCTCTTCTTTTCTGGCCAAGTTAAGCCATAGTCTAGCACTTTTCTTCTTTTCTGGCCATGTTAAGCTATAATATCCTAGTATTTCTCTTCTTTTCTGGCCAAGTTAAGCCATAGTCTAGCACTTTTCTTGTTTTCTGGCCATGTTAAGCTATAATATCCTAGTATTTCTCTTCTTTTCTGGCCAAGTTAAGCCATAGTCTAGCACTTTTCTTCTTTTCTGGCCAAGTTAAGCTATAACCTAGCACTTCTCTTTTTTTCTGGCCAAGTTAGGCTATACCCTAGTACTTTTCATAAAGTATTTTAGTTATATTAGCCAAAAGCATTTCAATGTTATCCCCCTCTTCCGCTTTTCCCTTTTTCGCCCTTTTGCTGCTATTCATTCAATATGTTTTGAAATGAATTGAGAACAGACTTATTTAGCTTATTCTCTCTCTCCCTCTCTCTTCCCCTCTCTCTCTCTCTCTCTCTCTCTCTCTCTGTTTAATCTTCCAATCTTAAAAGCCTTGGAGCCAAATAAATATAATGATAGATACCCATTTGAAAATGAAGTATATATGTATTTTTGGCCTTTAGTCTCAACTGATTTCTCTATCATTTATCCTTTTTCTAATATTTCCTTCTTTCTCTTTCTTTTTTTTTTTTCTTTTTCTTTTTCTCTTTTTCTTTGTTTTTTTTTTTTTTTTTTTTTTAAATTAATATTTAAATAAGTGGAAAAAAAAAATATATTTGAATAGAATGTTTTTTTTTTTGATCATTTATATTGTAATTAAATTTAATAAAATTTTAATTTGAATTTATATTTTTGTAATAATTATATTAATTAAATTCATTTTTATTTTGATTAATTAAATGATAAATATGTAAAAGAAAATGTAAATTTGATAAATTTTGTTTACAAAAAAAAAACAAAAACAAAAACAAAAATAAAAACAAAAACGATATAATATGAAATAATTTTTGAAAAAAAATTTTTTTTTAAAAAGTGAAATGCATGCATGCGCTTTAACTAATTCATATTTGTTTTGTTTTTGTTTTTTTGTTTTTTTTATGCTAAATTGTTATTTATTAATTGAAATTATAGCTAATCAATTCAAATCCCAAAATCAAATGCTATCTTAAATCGAAATAATTTAATGGATAACATAAAAAGATTATTACTGATATGAAAATCAATCATTACTGATATGAAAATCAATCATTACTGATATGAAAATGAATCATTACTGATATGGAAATGATTTATCACTGATATGAAAATGAATTATTACTGATATGAAAATGATTTATCACTGATATGAAAATGAATCATTACTGATATGGAAATGACTTATCACTGATATGGAAATGATTTAATTATCAATTCTAAGGAATTTATTTCCATTTCTGATACTAATGCTATTGGATATTTAGACAAAATAAACAAATTTTTAAATTATACTTTCTTTTTTTTCTGAGGATGCTAATATTCTTAACATATCAAATATCAGTAAAATGATATATGATCAACCGAAAAATTATGACACGAAAGATTACGATGAATACTATGGAATATAACTGAAATCATTATTCATTCTTATAAATGTATCACACTGATATTATTATTATCACCTAATCAGCTAGACCATCACAGTGGTATTATTATCACCTAATCAGTTAGACTATCATATTGGTATCATCGTCACCTAATCAGTTAGACTATCACAATGGTATTATTATCACCTAATCAGTTAGACCATCACAGTGGTATTATTATCACCTAATCAGTTAGACTATCGTATAAATGCCATTATCACCTAATCAGTTAGACTATCATAGTGGTATCATCGTCACCTAATCAGTTAGACTATCACAATGGCATTATTATCACCTAATCAGTTAGACCATCACAGTGGTATTATTATCACCTAATCAGTTAGACTATCACAATGGCATTATTATCACCTAATCAGTTAGACTATCACAGCGATATTATTATTATCTAATCAATTAGACTATCATAGTGATGTTATTATCACCTAATCAGTTAGACTATCACAGTGATACTATTATCACCTGACCAGTTAGACTATTATAGCGATATTATTATCTAATCAATTAGACTATCATAGTTCATCACATGATCAGTTAGACTATAATAGTGATATTATTATCACATAATCAATTGCACTATCATAGTGATATTACTACCACCTAACAGTTAGACTATCATAGTGATATTATTATCATCTAATCAGTTGCACTATCAGTTAGACTATGGTATTTTTCTTGCTTCATATTATTCATGTATTTTTTCAAATAAATAAACTATGAAAGTAATAATATGTTAAGAAAAAGAATGTAACAAAATTTATGGAATAAATTTATGGAAGCAAATATTATCTCAATTGATTGGATATGAAAAATTTTTAATATTTGACAATAAAAATTAGCCAGCTGTTTTGAAATAAACCAATAAATTAGCCAGGTATTTTGAAAAAAAAAGAGTTAATTTTTTAAAGTTGTAAGTTTTAAAAAGTTTGAGAAAATAAAAGAACAAAAAGTGTTATATTATTTAGTTTATTATTTAAAAAAGTAAAATTTATTCAGCAACAAATAATTTTATCATTACAACATTAAATGCATTACTAATTGTAATTAATAATATTAATGAAATTAGTGATATTATTATCACTATATGACAATACTGAATAATTTTAGAAGTGAAAAAATTTTAGAATACTTTTTATAGATTATGCAAAATTTGAATACCTTAAAAAAAAAAAAGCAAAAATAATACAAAAATTAGAACATATTTGCTGAAATAAAAGAGTTTTTAAAATATTTGTTATTTTTTATTTTTACTAAATAGAGCAAAAGCATATTTTAATTTGTATAAGTTAATATAGTCAAAAATTTTATTACCTATCTAAAAATATGAAAAAAACAATGAAAATTTTTAAAAATCATAGTAGTTATGATAATTTGTTAAATTATAATTCAAATTTTAATTTTTTAAATTATAATCAAAACAAAAATAAAATAAAATAAATCAGCCGTTTAACTTTTCTAAAATATAAAATCAAAAAAAATAAGTTTTGTTAGTAAAATTTTTTGTTTTACTAGTAAAAAATAATTGATATAGTTTTATTTTAAATTTAAAAAAGATTCTAAGAAAGATTTAGTTATACAAATTAGATTAACAGTTTTAGCAAAAAGAAAAAAAAAACATTTTTAAATAAAATCAATTACAACGACTAAATTATCAAATAAATTTTAATTATCAAATAAAAAAGCAATTGGAAAAGTTTTGGAATGAAATAAATAAAAATGCATAAATAAAATTTTTCCTTTTCATTTTTGATAAATTAAGTTTAATTCATTATTATAATATTTTCTTTTCCCATTCTAGTAGAGAAAATGTGATAAATGATTAAATTTATCTAAATGAAATTTAATATCATTTGTAAAAATTTGATAAAGTAAAAAAGAAAAACAAAATTTAATGATTTAAACCTATGCTAAAACTAAAGTTTCCATTATAGTTGTTTACGCATGAAGAAATTTAAATAATATTTGAATTTGCTTTTAACAGGTGAAATTTTGACTACAACTAGTCTTGACAATATGCTCTAAGTATTAATTGAATTTATTAATTAATAATTTGATATAATAAGTTTAAAATTATCTAAATGAAATTAAAATGATTTAAAATAAAATTGTCAAAATGAATTCAATTAATACTTATTAAAATGAAACTAATTTTAAAATAAAATGATCGTATTTTTTTCTTTTTTTCCATCTTTTTTATTGTTTTTTTTTAAAAATTTTTTATTTTGAGAAATGAAAATAATTTTTGAATTATATTTACACTTTTACCGCTACAATAATTTTAATAATCAAACAGTAATAGCAAATCAAGGAGTTCATGAATTAATAGTATAATTAAAATAAATTAAATTTAATGAATTTATTAAAAAGTAAAGCATATATTTTTTGAAATCATATATTTATTTTGATTTATCAAATTTACTAAATTATAATACTAAATATTAATTTTGCGATGAATTTGCTAATTCATTAATTTATAATTCTCCTAATTAATGAATCACCTAATTGACCAATTAAATGTTATTTAATAAATTTTATGCTTATTAGACGAAAAAAATGAACGACATTTAATATTATTTATAATAAAGATTGTGTTACAAATTTAAATTGAAAAATTAAATTAATATTTTGCGCATTATTATTACTTAAAATTTGTGGGATATAAATATTGCTAAAAATTTTTGCTTTCATCCGTAATCATTTCAATATTTTTTAGCTTTTTTTTTCACTAATGCTACTTTTTGATAATTTATAAAATAGTAAAATAAAGCATTAATATCTGATAATTCATTAATTTAATTAGTAATGAAGCATTGTGTAGGTATCTTACAAAATTAATAAATTTGAAGCACTTCATAATTTTATTAAAAAATTGGGGTATGATAATTAATTCAATTAATTTGATTTGTTTTTTTTTTTTGCAAATGAATATATTAGTTATAATTTAATTTGATAAATTATCGCTGCTTATTACAATTTTGTAAACATAATATTAGCTTAAATGTAGCGATATACTTTTCTTTTATTTTAAAAGCTAATTTCTTTGCAATAATATTTCTAAATAAAATTTAATGTTAATACAAATTTTCAAAATAAGTATGAAAAGATAAGCTGAAATGAATATAATTGATAAAAGTTATTGGATACAATTGTGTAATTCAAATATTTTTCGCTTTTATAATAATAAAAGTTTTTGAATTAGAAAAAAAATCCTTAACTTTTATCATTTTGATTAGCCAAACTACACCATTAATGGAAATGATTATCAATAATTGATAACATTATTAAAACAACCAAATAACTCATAATCATATCATTAAGTACTAATTATTATTACTGCAATGGTTATCAATAATTGATAACAATATTAATACAATCAAATAACTCATAATCATATCATTAAATAGTAATAATTATTATTACTGAAATGATTATCAACGATTGATAACAATATAAGTAAAATTAAATAACTCATATGCATATTAGTATCACTAAGCAATATTAGTAAAATCAATAATAATAAATATTATTATTGTAATGATTATCAATAATTGATAACAATATTAATATAATCAAATAACTCATAATCATATTATTAAATAGTAATAATTATTACTGCTGCAATGATTATCAATAACTGATAACAATATTAATACAATCCATTAATCATTAGCATATCATTAAGTAATAAATAATTATTACTTTATAATTAATCAATATGTGCAGGATCCAATAAATTCCATATTTTAGTAGCTTCTTGTAATACAGTAGCTAAAATATAATGTCTCATTTCTTCCTCTCTTGTTTCATATACTTTCAAAGTTATACTCATATTACTTTGCAAATCAAGTAATTCATATAAGTAATTCTTTGCTGCATTACTACCATTTACTTGATCTAATCGATCTCTGAGAACTTGATCACGTTGCTTGATATATCGTTCTTCATGCAAACGATATTCACGATATTTTTTCTGTAATTATTTTTAAATTTTTTAAAATTGTAAAAATAAATTTATATTTTTCCATAAATATTTTCAATTATGATATAATCAAACAATTCCAAATTTTCAAATTTTATCATTTTGTAACAATTGTTACAGTAGCACTTACTCAATACTGTACATTGCTGTAATATCCACAGATACAGTAATTGGATATCAAGCGTTGCAATAGCACTTACACAGTACTGTACACTACAGTAATACCTACACATGCAGTATTGGGTTATAAAGCGCTATAGTATCACTTACGCAATGCTGTACATTGCAGTAATACCTATAGATACAGTAATTAGTCAACAGGCGCTACAGTACTATTTGTACAGTGCAAAATGCTACAGTAATGCCTGCAACTGCAGTAATTGAGTATCAAGCGTTAAAGTAACACTTACACGATTCTGAGCGTTACAGTAATACTTGCAGATACAGTATTTGGCTAACAAACGTTACAGTGACAGTTATTCAATACTGTACATTACAGTAAAACCTTAAAATACAGCAATTTGACATCAAACATTACAGTAAAACTTGCAAAAGATTATGTAAAACTAATTAGTAATTAATTACCTTAATAGTAGCTCCTTGTTTTTGTGCCCAATCTTGACATAAATCATAGAATTCAGTTCTTGTAAGAAATGGTTTTTGCTCATATAACGCTTCATATTCCATTCTTTTCTCTGTGGGCATTTTTTTTATAAAATCCGGAAGACAATTAGTATTCAGGAAAATATCATTTCCGAATAACCAGAGAAGATAATATTTCCAATATTTCCCTTTCATTAAGCTATAAATTTAAATTTTTTGTTAAGCAAATTTACAAATAACAAAAATATTTTGATTAAATTAGAATTATTTATTTAATTTATTATAAGAATTACAAATACTATTTATTTAATTTACTTCAAAATATAGAAATTAAAACATTAAATTTGCAAAAAAATCTCTAAAAAAGCAAAAAAAATTCCACTGAACATTTTTAAGCTAAATAATACTTTCATTTATTATATAAAATTTTAAACATTACTGTTTTATTATATATTCCGGAATAAATTCACATTAATTTTTATGTTTTATACTAAATTTTATATTTGTTATTTAACGTGTTTGAAAGTACTTATTTAATAAATTTAAAAGTGTTAAGGATTTTTTATTTACAAATTTTTCATACTAATACTAAACTTTATAATACTTCTCTATAAAATATAAATCATTTCCTATGCTGAATTTCTGATCAATAACATACCAAAACTGATGAAATTATACGGAAATAAAGAATATAACAAGAAATTGAAGTATTAAATTTAAAAAAAAAAATCCTTTAAAAAAGAAAAAAATTTCACTAAGCATTTTTCAAGCTAAAATAACATTTTCATTTATTATAAATTAGCAATACAATAAATTAAAATCCAATTTTGATTTAAATAAAGAGAAAAATAAGAATTAAAAAAAAAGGATATCGTACTTTTATTGTTATTGAAATGTTATTCTCACTTTTGTGTTATTTCGTCTTTTTTTTCTTTTAAATAAAAAAAATAAACAACAAAAGAACGATGATTTACTTTAGCATATTTATTACATACATTGATACATTCATTTTTAAATTTTTTCAAGAAAAGAAAAAGAAAATATGCTTCCAAATATTTTCAAAAAAATTTTTTTATTTTTTTTTATGTTATTAGCTTTCTAACTTTATAAATACTTGAAGAATGAAAAAAAAAGTTAAAATATAATTATACCTAGTATTAAATTAGCCATACAAGATTGTCAGAATGTTTATTTTTTCATCTTTAATCTCTTTCTTTTAAAATTTTGTTTTTCTAAAAGATTTCACAAATTTTGAAAAACTTTTAAAATCTGAAAAGTTTTATAATTAATTTTAAATGATTACTATTTCGTATGTCTAATGATTCAATTTTCAATCATTTATGTGAAACTATTTAAATCATTGTTTAATCATATTCGCATCTGATTATTTCATTTTATTAATTTGCAACAAAGGAAAACTTTAAAATAAATTTTTTACATATCAAATTTTTGTATTTTTTTTGGATCAAAATATACAATCATAAAATCTGTGTGTGCATTTTATAATTCTTTTTAAAATCAAATTTTATCAAGTTATCAAAAATTATTTTAGATAATTGAATTTCTTGTATTTCATGGATTAATATATCAAATTGATGATTTGATAATTTGAAAAAGAATTGATAAAGTATAAGCAATGAATTCAGGTAAAACATATTATCATTTAATGCTTATCCAACTGTTATCATTTTTAGAGGAATTTTATCAGTAATATTTATAGGTAAAGTAAAGTTAATTTTTACTATAAGATTGCTTTTTTTGTTTTGTTATTTTATGTTTTATTGAAATTTAGAAAAGTTTAAATTTTTAATTAAATAATTAGATGAAATTAACTAGATGAAATTCATTTAAATGAAATTAATCAATTTGAAATTGAAAAATCTAATTGATAAAATCATTACAGTAATGCGATTTTCCGTTCAATTACCAATCAAAATAATTGTAAAATATTTTTTTTTGTCCAATTAATTTTTTATTTAATTTTTAAACAATAATGCATAAATATTTAATTAGCAAAAAGTTAGCTTAAAGTATGACTTCCAAAAAAAAAATTAAAAAGTTAATGTTCAGTTTTAGAAAAATAAAATTCATTCATTTATATCATTTTACTTTATTAAATTAAAAATTTTACAGAAAATATCATTTTCTTAACTTCTTTTATTTTAACTAAAACCATTGTTTTTTTAACAGTAAATTAAATTTAACTTCAATTTTAAAATATTTTATTCATTTTCATTGCTATTTGGATTGTATGTATGAATTTGAAGAGCTATGATAAAAAAAAAAAAAAAAAATCATTTTTATCAATTTATCTGATAATAAATTGAAATCAAAATGATTGACAAGTGGTTGAGTTCAGTAGAGTTTATCATTTTTATCAATCTATCTGATAATAAATTGAAATGAAATGTAATCAAAATGATTGACAAGTGGTTGAGTTCAGTGGAGTTTATCATTTTTATCAATTTATCTGATAATAAATTGAAATGAAATGTAATCAAAATGATTGACAAGTGGTTGAGTTCAGTAGAATTTATCATTTTTATCAATTTATCTGATAATAAATTGAAATCAAAATGATTGAAAAGTGGTTGAGTTCAGTAGAGTTTATCATTTTTATCAATTTATCTGATAATAAATTGAAATGAAATGTAATCAAAATGATTGACAAGTGGTTGAGTTCAGTAGAATTTATCATTTTTATCAATTTATCTGATAATAAATTGAAATCAAAATGATTGACAAGTGGTTGAGTTCAGTGGAGTTTATCATTTTTATCAATTTATCTGATAATAAATTGAAATGAAATGTAATCAAAATGATTGACAAGTGGTTGAGTTCAGTAGAGTTTATCATTTTTATCAATTTATCTGATAATAAATTGAAATCAAAATGATTGACAAGTGGTTGAGTTCAGTGGAGTTTATCATTTTTATCAATTTATCTGATAATAAATTGAAATGAAATATAATCAAAATGATTGACAAGTGGTTGAGTTTAGTGGAGTTTATCATTTTTATCAATTTATCTGATAATAAATTGAAATCAAAATGATTGACAAGTGGTTGAGTTCAGTAGAGTTTATCATTTTTATCAATTTATCTGATAACAAATTGAAATGAAATGTAATCAAAATGATTGACAAGTGGTTGAGTTTAGTAGAGTTTATCATTTTTATCAATTTATCTGATAATAAATTGAAGTCAAAATGATTGACAAGTGGTTGAGTTCAATTGAATTTATCATTTTTAAATTAATCACACAATGAATGTAATTATCAATTTTAAAAATAAAAAGCTCAAATTGAAAGTTTAGTAGCAGTACAATCAATGATAACACAAAAGGGTGAATTGTTAAACGATTAACTTAATAACCAGGTGCTGTCCTTGGAGGTGGACAAGCATCACAGGTACCTTGTGGTCCAGCTTCACCATCTGGTCCCCTATCACCATCAGATCCAGGTTTTCCGGGTGGTCCATCTATGCCTGCATCTCCTGGTGGTCCTTCTGGTCCATCTGATCCAGTTTTACCAGCTGCTCCTGCTTCGCCGCTAGGTCCTGGTAAACCTGGTTCTCCTGCTTTTCCTGGTGCACCTACTGGTCCTTCTTTTTCAATGACAGTACCTGGTGGTCCAGCAGGACCTTTCTCACCCGGTGCTCCAGGAGGTCCTACTGGTCCTTCTGGTCCTGGTTCACCAGCTGGACCACTGCTACCAACAGGTCCATCTGGACCTGGTGAACCCTGCTTGCCTGGAACTCCTTTCGGTCCCTGTATACCAGGTGGTCCTGCCGGTGCATCAGGACACTCAAAGCACCAATCGATTTTCGGCGGTGTAGGTGGTTCCTGTGGTGCATCCTGGCCATCTTTACCAGGTGGTCCACTTTCACCATCAGCACCATCATTACCATCCTCACCCGGTGGACCGGCTGGACCCGGCGGTGAAACACCACATCCACAACATTCACCTGTTGGTGATGCCGGGGCACCAAACACAACACTTGATTGATCATTTCCTATCTGTCGCACCTGTCGAATTCCACTTTCGACTTTTGCATATATCTAAAAATAGAATTAACCAAAATATTGAGCAACGATTTTTTGTGATTTTTTTAGATGAAACAACATTCCTTCTTGTTTTTCATTTATTTTTCTTTTTAGTTTTAAATTTTAATTACTTAAATAATTTAATACTACCATATTAATACACATAACAGTTATTAAAATATTGTCTTTAATTTAGACAAATATTAATTAAAATTGAAATAACAAATAATAATTAAAATTTTAAAATAATTCAACAATACTTTTTTTTTAAATATTATTACAAATAACAGTTATTAAAATATTGTCTTTAATTTAGACAAATATTAATTAAAATTGAAATGACAAATAATAATTAAAATTTTAAAATAATTCAACAATACTTTTTTTTTTAAATATTATTACAAATAACAGTTATTAAAATATTGTCTTTAATTTAGACAAATATTAATTAAAATTGAAATAACAAATAATAATTAAAATTTTAAAATAATTCAACAACACTTTTTTTTTTAATATTATTACAAATAACAGTTATTAAAATATTGTCTTTAATTTAGACTAATATTAATTGAAATTAAAATAACAAATAACAATTTTTAAAATAATTCAACAATACCTTTCTTTTTTTCCAAAAAATTTATTCAATCTTCAAATTAAATAAATATTTTATTTAAAACTTTCTTTTTTCTTTAAACAAACAAAAAAAAAAAACCAATTTAAATTTTCCAAAATTTAATTAACAAACCTTATAATGCATAGCAAATATTAATATTATTACAAATAACAGTTATTAAAATATTATTATTAATTTAGACTAACAATGATTAATTAAATAACTATAGTAATTAAAATTAAAATAGCTATAATAATAAAATTTAAGCTAAAATAGTAATAACAATTAAAATTTTTAAAATAATTCAACAATACCTTTCTTTTTTTCCAAAAAATTTATTCAATCTTCAAATTAAATAAATATTTTATTTAAAACTTTCTTTTTTCTTCAAACAAACAAAAAAAAAAAAACCAATTTAAATTTGCCAAAATTTAATTAACAAACCTGTATAATGCATAGCAAATATTAATATTATTACAAATAACAGTTATTAAAATATTATTATTAATTTAGACTAACAATGATTGATTAAAATTAAAATAGTAATAACAATTAAAATTTTTAAAATAATTCAACAATACCTTTCTTTTTTTTCAAAAAATTTATTCAATCTTCAAATTATATAAATATTTTATTTAAAACTTTCTTTTTTTCTTCAAGCAAAAAAAAAAAAAACCAAGTTTAAATTTTCCAAAATTTAATTAACAAACCTGTATAATGCATAGCAAATATTAATATTATTACAAATAACAGTTATTAAAATATTATTATTAATTTAGACTAACAATGATTAATTAAATAACTATAGTAATTAAAATTAAAATAGCTATAATAATAAAACTTAAGCTAAAATAACTATAATAATTAAAGTTTTTAAAATAATTCAACAATACCTTCTTTTTTCTCAAAAAATTTCTTCAATCTTCAAATTAAATAAATATTTCATTTAAAACTTTCTTTTTTTCTTCAAGCAAAAAAAAACCAAATTTAAATTTTCCAAAATTTAATTAACAAACCTGTATAATGTATAGCAAATATTAATATTATTACAAATAACAGTTATTAAAATATTATTATTAATTTAGACTAACAATGATTAATTAAATAACTATAGTAATTAAAATTAAAATAGCTATAATAATAAAATTTAAGCTAAAATAACTATAATAATTAAAATTTTTAAAATAATTCAACAATACCTTCTTTTTTTTTTAAAAAATTTATTCAATCTTCAAATTAAATAAATATTTTATTTAAAACTTTCTTTTTTTCTTCCTTAAAGCAAAAAAAAAAAACCAAATTTAAATTTTCCAAAATTTAATTAACAAACTTGTGTTCGCGTTACTTCTCGCCATATATTACTGGATCGTAACTTGCAAAAGTCTACTTCTGATTGCATTACTGAATGCATGTGCTGCATGTAATTATACAGTAATGGTACTGAGATCACACAAACTAATGTTGCAATTGTTGACATTGCGACACCAATAAATGCTACTAATTTTAAATTCTTGCATTCTTGCTCCCTGTCTTTTACATGCATTTTTTTTTTCTTTGATCTCTGTAAAAAAAAATTAAAATTAAAAAATAATTTTTAAATAATAAATAAATTAATATTAAATTATACTATTAAAATTATATAAATAAATAAAATTATTTAATATCATTTTTGCGCATTTCCATGTTTTTCCTTTTTTTTGCTTTTTTTTGAATAAAATTTAAATTTAATGTTTAATTATAATAATATTCATTTCATTACAGTAAAAAAAAATTTTTTTTTAATTAGTAGAAAAGAAAATTAATAAAAAATCAACATTAATTTATACATCATTTCTCTTTTCTTTTTTTTTTTTGCTTTTTTTTTAAAATAAAACTTAAATTTAATGTTTAATTATAATTATTTCTTATCTATATACTGTAGTATGTTTATATTTAAAAATTATTTTAAAAAAATTTGATTATAAGAATTTTTTAATTTCATTCATTTTTTTCACTATTTCAAAAAAAAATTGAGTATTTCGCGTGTCAAAGGTCAAAAAGTTTGCTAAATGCTAGAATGGAACTATTTATTTCAATAAATTAAAAACAATATTTCTTTTCTTTTTTTTTGAAATTAATTTCTATGAAATAATTTGTTATCACTGAAAAATTAATTTATCTTTCTTTTTTCTCTTTTTTTATTATTATTTTTTATTATTTTTATTATATTTTTATTACAAATAATAAAATTATATTTTTACCATTTTTTTTCTCTTTTTTCTATTATAAACTATGTTACAATAAAAAAAAAACAAAATAGAATGATCTTAAATTATTTATTTTAAATATAATTATGATTAATTTTAATTAACAATTAAATGAAATACAGAAATGTTTCATTAGTGAATGAAAGAAAGAAATTGATTAGAATTTTTTTTTTTTAAATTTGAAAGTTTTAACAATTTCAATAAATGTAGTAAATATTGCAAAAATTAAAAAAAAATGATACTAAATGTTTAATTTAGGAATAAAATTTAAAATAATAATGCGAAAAAATTTTTAATTCATAAATAAATGTAATAATTCTAAATTTTTTTTAACATTTTCAAAGATAAAATTATTCTCATCAATTTGCAAATTAAAATTGATAAGAATTCTTTGAGTGAAAAAACTTTTTGCAAATGTAAAAATGAATTTAAAAAAATAGATGAAGAAAAAAAAACACAAGAATAAGTTATCAAAGAAATTGAAAATAAAATATCAAATATAAGAAAATAAAATATAAAATTTTAAAAAAATATAAAAAGAAAGAAAAACTAAATATAAAATATTTATGTGTCATTTTTTGAATTAAATGAAAAAAATTTCACTCAAAATTTAACTTTTTCAAAATTTGATTGATAAAATTTTAAAATGAAAATTATTTTGAAATCGTCCACTCTTTTTGCAGAAATAATTTCAATTAAAACAGAGTAAAAATTTGAAAAAAAAAAACAAAAGTAAATCAAATCAAATCAAAAAAAAAGAACATTTCTTTTTAATCGTTTCTTATCAGTGATTATCAGTGATTTCAAATAATGTCAATTAAAAGCATAAAAATTTGAAAAAAAAAGCAAAAGTAAATCAAATCAAATCAAAAAAAAAGGAACATTTCTTTTTAATCATTTCTTATCAGTGATTATCAATGATTTCATAAATGATTAAATAAAATGGAAAAATTAATTGTTTGATAAATGATTAAATAAAATAGACAAACAGTTCTCTGATAAATTCTCTGATAAATGATTTGGATAAAATAATAACAATCAGAAAAGTGAAAAAGAATTGTCGTAATTTGTTCATTTTTTATTTTCAATTTATAAATGTGAGAACAAAGAAAGCGCAAAAATTTGTTTGAAAATGAAAACAACAAAAATAATATCACAAAATCAAATTGATATAAATTTTTTTTTAAAAAAAAAAAAAAAAAAATTTTTTTTTTTTTTGTATTTTCTCAAACGATTTAATAGAGCTCTCGATTGAGTGCGACAGAATCTCGAGAATAATAATTAATCATTCATCCTAATTCAAACATTTTGTTCATTATTTATTCCCGAGAAAAAGTGACGTTATTAAAAATTGACCTCGTCATTTGCGCTCTATTGCGCATTTCCAAAAATTTAAAAAATTAAAAATTAAAAAATTAAAAAAAAAAACAGTTAAATTTTTTTTCATATTCTGTCCTAATTTTTGTTCATATAACAAGAAAAATTTAATAAAACTTGTTTCAAATGAATGATAAAAAAAAATACCAATAAAATTCTAAGAGAATCTCTCTCTCTCTCTTTCTCTTTCCCTCTCTCTCTCTCTCTCTCGCTCTTTTATTTTATTAGCGATTTCATTTACGGCAAAATTTTTGAAATAATTTTAAATTAGTAATAAAAAATTTAAATAACATTTATTTTATTAATCATTTATGTTTTAATTTTATTACAAAATTTTAATTGCTCAAATGTTTTGTTTATAATTTCAAACAAAATATTTCATTTTGCGCTTTATTTATTTACTTATTTGATAATTAAGAAAATGCTAAATAATTAATTATAAAATATATTATAATTAAAAAATAATTATATTTCTTTTGTTCTATCTAATTTGAATAATTAAATTTGCAAAATAGAATAAAATATTCTTTTGTTCTATTTGAAATTAATTTCTGATTTTTAAATCTTATTTCTTTCACTTTTTCAGTTCTTAAATTAATCTTTAAATTTTTATTTCAATTGCAATCTTTTTTTTAAAAAGAAAATGATTAAAATGCAAAAAATAAAAATTATTTATTTATTTTTCTCAAACTGGCCAAGAAAACTTGGCTTATATTATTATTTGTGGATAAAAAAGAGAGATTAGTCTTATTTACCAAATAAAAATTCAAATTTGAAAAATTTTACAAAATATAATTTTTGATAAGAAATTTTTAACAGCAAAATATTTTCTACCTTTTTTAAAAGTTAATTTTCTTATCAAATCGATAATAATTGTTTAAGAAAAAGGAAAAAAAACAAATTACCACAAAACAAAAAATTTTTTTTTGTGATATTTTTTATAATTTAATTTAATTAATCCGAAAAATTATTTAATAACAAACAAATATTTATAATAAATAATTTGAAAATTATTATATAACAAAATAATATATAATTATTATATAAAAATAAAAATATATTAAAAAACGATAAAATATTTTTTTTTAATTAAAATGCATATTTAACAAATAATATTTTGAAAATAAAAAGGTTTTTTTTTTTTGTTGACAATAAAAAACAATCATTGAAATGTAAACATAAACAATAAACAATAAACAACAACAATTCATTTCTATGAACAATGAAAAAAGAAAAAAGAACGAATGAAATTTTATGACCGATTAAAATATAAATGAGAGAAATTAATGAAATGAAAAAAACTTGTTTTCAATTTCTCAATTACAAATACCACAGCAATTAATAAACATTTTATTTACATTCCCGGCGGGGATAATTATTTTGTTAGTGAAATATTTACTGTAAATATTTAAGCTAATAAGAATTTATAATTTAAAATTAAAAATAAATTTTATTACTTAAATAAAAGTATTTATTTAGCTAATTTAATTAACTAATTAATGATGTATGATGCGAATTGCATAACAATTTATAGAAAAATGTTGGCAAAAATTTGTAAATATAATTTACAAAATTTATTTATTCTGATTTTTCCGCCCATCAAAATGCATTTTGCGCCTAAAGCATTTATTTTTACCTTAGTTATGAGATGTTTTTATTCCAATAGTAAAAAATAGTAAAAAAGTTTCAAAAAGAAATAAATAATAATAATTATTTCATATGTGAAAAAACATTTGATCATCATGTATGATAATTAATAATTAAATAATAGGATTTTTCCGCCCATCAAAATGCATTTTGCGCATTATCTTAGCTATCAGATATTTTCACTTAATATAAACTAGTAAAAAAGTTTTAAAAAAAAATAATTATTATTATTTCATATGTGAAAAATTATTTTGACCATTATGTGTAATAATTAATTGATAATAATTAAATAAAAGAAATATATAAGTTTTAAAATTTATTTACTTTGATTTTTCCGCTCATAAAAAATGCATTTTGCGCCTAATGCATTTATTTATATCTTAGCTATCAGATATTTTCATTCAGTTATTAACTAGTAAAAAAGTTTTAAAAATTATTTGATCATCATGCATGATTGCTAATTGGCAATAATTAAATAATAGAAATACCTAAGTTTTAAAATTTATTTACTTTGATTTTTCCGCCCATAAAAATGCATTTTGCGCCTAATGCATTTATTTATATCTTAGCTATCAGATATTTTCATTCAGTTATAAACTAGTAAAAAAGTTTTAAAAATTATTTGATCATCATTTATGATTGCTAATTGGTAATAATTAATAGAAATATATAAGTTTTAAAATTTTAAAAATAAATTTAAAAAAAAAATAGTTTGAAATGAATACCTTAATAAATATTTGAGCACTTAAAATATTTATCAAATGATAATTGAATGTTTATTGCTAAAAAATTTTCCTATTTTATATACAAACAAGAATGTCGATTAGAAACAAAAAAAAAAAAAGTGGAAATTAAAAAGTAAATTAATTTTGTTTAAAACTGCTTTTACGCAATTAAAAAAAAAAATAAAATAAAATAAAACAGAAAGAAAGAAATTAAAACGAAAAAAAAATTGGTAGCAAATAAAGGTGGTAGAATGGAAAAGCTTAACATTTTGTTGAATTCAATTTCAAATTTGTCGCTTTCTTTTTTATTTATAATTTTTTTTTTTTTTTACAAAATAATTTAAAAATTATTTTTTAAAAAAAAAAAACAAATGAAAAAGTGAATTGTTTCATGGGTGTGACGATAAGAAGGATAAAAAAAGAAAAAAAAAATTTTTTTTGAAACTAAACTTTCATAGTAAAATACAAGTTTTTTCTTTTGTGCTCAAAATTATGATAAAAAATAAACAAATTAATTTTGTTTATTTTGTGATTAGATAAATGATAAATATTAAAATGTAAATTCAAAAAAAATTTTAAATTTGATTAATTTTTATTGATTGATTGATTTTTTTTTGTTTTTGATTATTATTGAGTTTAAAATATGATAAAAGTGTTCATTTGTGATTAGAAAAGTGATAAATGAAAAATGATAAATATTAAATAATGAATTGAAAAAAAAATTTTTAAATGCAATTTTAAATTTGATTAACTGATAAAAAATTCTTGAGCTTACAATATGATAAAAATAAAAAGTTCATTTATTCATTTGTGATAAATGAAAAATGATAAATATTAAATAATAATTTAAAAAATTCCTAAATTGATTAACTGATAAATCTTAAATTGATTAACTGATAAAAAATTATTGAGCTTACAATATGATAAAAATGAGAAATTAATTTGTTCATTTGTGATCAGAAAAATGATAAATATTAAATAACAATTTTAAAAATTCTTAAATTGATTAACTGATAAGATTAACTGATAAAAATTTGTTGAATAATCAGTTTGATATTACATGTTATTCGCTCATTTAAATGTTTTATTTACATGTTAAAATATGCATTTTTTTAAAAAAATTTTTAAAACTTTAGATAGTTGTTGTTACTGATAAGAAATGATTACTAAATTTTTGATAAGCTTTTTTAAGCTCATATTATCATCAATATATGAAATAATTACATTCAATTTGAAATTTTTATCAAATTTTGTTGATCAAGAATAAGTGATTTGAATGGTGTAATCAAAATAAAATAAACGATTTAATCAAAATAAAATAAATGATTTAATCAAAATAAAATATAAATTTGAAATGCTTAACTTAAAATCAAAATATTTAATAAATTTTAATTAATTTTGTTATTGTCAATGTATGAAATACTTACATGCAATTTGAAATTTTTATCAAATTTTGTTGATCAAGAATAAGTGATTTGAATGATTTAATCAATGATTTGATCAAAATAAATATAAATTTGAAATGCTTAACTTAAAATCAAAATATTTAATAAATTTTAATTAATCATATTATCATCAATATATGAAATAATTACATGCAATTTGAAATTTTTATCAAATTTTGTTGATCAAGAATAAGTGATTTGAATGATTTAATCAATGATTTGATCAAAATAAATATAAATTTGAAATGCTTAAATTAAAATCAAATTATTTAATATATATTTAATTAATTTTGTTATTATCAATGAAACAACATGTTTTAGCTCAAAAAAATTTTTCCATTTTCTTCTCTTTGCTTTTGTAAATTGAAATTTTTTAAAAAAAGAAACGAAAAAGATTAATGATGAATTTTAAAATTTTTATAAGAAAAAGAAAAAGTTTTTCGTTTTTTTAATTTGATGAATGATTGTAAAATAAAATTTCAAATTAAATTAGTAAATTACAAAATAATCGACAAAAAAAAATTTTTGTTTCAAATATTAATAAAAAAACTTAAATTAAAATTAAAATTTTCTAATTTATTATTACATTCAATATAATTAGTAATGAACATAAAAAAATTTTTAAAAATTTTAATAATTATTAAAAAGAATTTAATTCATTCATTGTTTTATCATTTCGGCTGATAATTGAATCTATTATCATTTATCAATCGTTTTTTGCTGATAATAAAAATATTAAAAAGGAAAAAATCGCAATGAAATATTTTTTTAAAATTTTTTTAATTTTAATATTCGTTTTGGTATTTTAGTACCAATTTTTAATTTTTTAATTTTTTTTAGTAATTTTTTCATTTCATAGTTAAAATGGAAAAAGCAATGAGAAAAATGAAAGAAAAAAATTTTAAATATTTCATTGATAAATTTAATCTTTTAATCAATTTTTCTACGCTTTTTGTATAAAAATATTAAATGTTAAACGGTTTTATAAATTTAAATCAATTAAAATAATTTAAAGTATTTTTCTAAAAAAAAAAGAACAAAAAAACAAGAAATTTCAAATTGTTTATCAGTTGGATTTACTAAATGATTACTAAACAATAAATTAAAAAAAAAAAAAAGGTAAGAACTAGTTTAAAAAGATTTTTAATTAATCGAAGCTAAATTTCTAAATGCTTTGTTTGATTTGAAATTTTTGAAAATATCATTTTAATAGTAATTTAAACTGTAAATAAAATTTTCACAAACATATTAATATTATTAAATATTAGAATTGATAAAATAAATTTGAATGAATTGAAGAAAATACAATAAAATTTTAAGCTGAATCGAAATAATTAAATTTAAAAATTAAAATACGAAATGAAATTAAATAAATTTATAAATTGTATCGATGAAACCAAAATTTAACAAATATAGAATAAAGTTATTTTAAACTTATTTATTTATGCTTACTACTTCGTTTATCATTTCAAAATATTTAATTAAAAAATTAAATGAAACTTCGTTGTTAATAAATTGATAAATAAATTTTTAATAAACTAATAAATGCATAAAATTTCGTTATTAATAAACTGATAAACAAATAATTATCAATAAATTGATAAATAATTACAATCATTAATAAACCGATAAATACTTGTATTTATTGATAAACTGATAAATACATAAAATCTCGTTATTAATAAACTGATAAATAAATAATTATTAATAAACTGAGAAATAATTATAATCATTAATATACTGATAAGTAATTATAATCATTAATAAACTGATAAAAAATAATCATTAATAAACTAATAAATAAATAAAATTTTGTTGGTATTAATTATTAATAATTATTAATAAACTGATGAATAAAAAATCATTAATGAACTGATAAATAAATATAATCATTAGTAGACTGATAAGTAATTATAATCATTAATAAACTGATAAATAAATAAAATTTTGTCATTAATAAATAGATGTAAAATAATTATTAATAAACTGATAAATAATTATAATTATTAATGAACTGATAAACAAATAATTATTAGTGAACTGATAACTAATTATAATTATTACTAAACTGATAAATAAATAAAATTTCGTTATCAATAAACTGATAAATAAATAAAATTTCGTTATCAATAAACTGATAAATAAATAAAATTTCGTTATCAATAAACTGATAAATAAATAATTTAAAAATAAAATAAAATTGTTAATATAAACAATATAAAATAAAATAAGCAAAAGTTCTTCCTGAACCAATCATCTTTTTTTTTAATGAAAATTAGAATGAAAATAATTATTAATTAAATTAATTTGAAATTAATAAACAGACATTTTAATTAATAATTCATTCACTCATTTATACTTTATGGATAAAAATTTCACTCTAAAATTGAATAATTTATAAAGTAAAAGTTTATTTTCTCTTTTTTTTTTCTTTTCTTTTCTCTTTTAAAAAACTTTTTTTGTGCTACGAGAAAGTTTGTTTAAATGTAAAGTGCTAATTTGCAAAAAGTATTTAAATTATTTTAAATCATCAAAAGATAATGAAAGCATTTTTTGATATATTAATGGTTGTTAAATTAAAAAAAAAAAATTAAATTTAAAAATTAAAGAATTAAAATTTTAAAAAAAAATAATCATTTCTAAATCTGGTTTTTCATGTTTTTCTTTTTTGTTTTTATTTTTTATTTTGGATAAAACAATTAATTAAAATACAAATATTTTTTATATTAGATTTTTAATTCAAAAACAGCTAAAACATAAAACAAAAATTAATTTTTTGTCAATTTTTAAATAAAAAAAAGTTTTTAAAATTTCTTTTAATAAATCAAAAAAATATGTTAAAATTGATTATTCCAGAAAATAATCTTGTTTTCTAATTTTTTGAAAGTTTTAGAAAGAAAGGAAGGAAAAAAAAGTAGCAGAAAATTAATTAATTAATTGTTGAAATATAATTTAAAAAAATTTAGCAATTTAAAAAAGAAAAAAGAAATTTTTTTTTTTCATTAATTCTAAAATTAAATTTTTCCTTAAAATATTTTCGCTTTTTAAAATAAAACAATTCGTTTCTGTTTTAATTTTTCAAAAAAAAAAAAAAAAAATGACACATTTCATTTTTATCAAAAAGATAATTTCAATTAGTTTTAAATTTTTAATTGTAAAAATAAATTTTGAATGAATTTTTAATTTATATTTATTTTATTATTATTTCAAAAAAAAAAAATTTTTTTTAAATTTTTATTTTATTATTTTACTATTATGCAATTATTTTCGAAAATGTTAGGAAAAAAGGCTAATAATTAATTGCAATTATTGTTTAAAATTCTAAAATTGTTCAAATTGGATGATTAATAATTTTACAAAATAAAATTTTTAAGATTTTTAAATCTTATTTTTTAGCTTTTTTTTTGATAAAAATTTAATAATTAAAAACATATTTGAAAAGCAAAAAATAATAATTAATAATTAGCTTTTCAATTATTTCATTTTGCTAATTTACATTTTCATTTAAAATTAAGTATTTAATTAAATGTGAAGATTTTTTTTAATTTCATTAAATGTAGTAATTCAGTAATTCAGTTAAATGTAGTAATTAATTTAATTAAATGTAGTAATTCAGTAATTCAGTTAAATGTAGTAATTAATTTAATTAAATGTAGTAATTCAGTAATTCACTTAAATGTAGTAATTAATTTAATTAAATGTAGTAATTCAGTAATTCAGTTAAATGTAATAATTAATCTAATTAAATATAGTAATTCAGTTCAATTAGCACATTTTATTTTATTTCATACAATTGGAAATAAAAATTTAAAAAAAATTAAAGCAGCAAAAAGAAGAAAAAAAAAGGTAAAAATTGAAATTAGATAGTTGCTAAATGCCCTTTGGGGAATTATTTTTATTTCATTTCTTAAATCATTTTTAAAAAAAAAAAAAATTTAGAAAAATTTTTTTGCAGCTTTTCATTTTTATTTTTTATTTTTTATTTTTGATTTGAAATTAAATATATTCAAATATAAATGGAAAATTTATCATTTTCTAATCATTCATTATACGATTATCATTTCCTATATAATAATTCAGCTTAATTAGAAGAGATTATTTTTAATTATTTTAATTAAAATTAAATTAAATTTAAATTTGAAATAAATTTATATCTTTTTTTCGTCTTGTAAAATATTTTATTAAAATAGAAACAAAGAGAGAGAGAGAGAGGGAAAAACAGGTTTGATAAGAGCAATAAATGTGATAATGATTAGCAATTCGATCACTCTGAAAATTTAATTGCTTTTTATTTAATTAAGAAATTATTAATTACTTATTTTAAATTTAGTTTTGTTAAAATTAGATTTTATTCAATATGAAACTGATTATTAAACATATTATTGCTAAATTTTCTGCAATAAATTGCAAAATATTTGCATAAATGAAAGATAATTTACAAAATAATAATCCATTAAAAATTATCTGTAACTAAAACATTGCTTATCAAATTAATTATCAAATTTTATCATTATTTTGGATCGTTAATAATAATTTTTATCATTATTTTGAATATCTATTATAATGATTATTGAAATAAATATTAATTGGAATTAGAATATCACATTGTCATAAGTTTAGATAAATGATTATCAATTTTTTTTAAAATTTGGTTAGTAACATTTAGATAAATGATTATATCAATTCAAATTTGCATAAATGAATAATATATTAATATATTATTGACGAATGTTAAAATTAAATTTAAAATATTTATTTGTAGCAAAAATAACAAAATTATTTAATATGAAATTAGTAAAATATTAAAAATTTTCATGTTAATTTATTACATTAAAAATTGCAAAATATTTTTATATTTAAAAAAAACAAATTATTATTTTTTCCAAAAAAATTTTAAAAAAAAAACAGTACTGATCACTATTGATCGCTTTTAATCAATATCTATCAAACAACAGTACTGATCACTATTGATCGCTTTTAATCAATATCTATCAAACAACAGTACTGATCACTATTGATCGCTTTTAATCAATATCTATCAAACAACAGTACTGATCACTATTGATCGCCTTTAATCAATATCTATCAAACAACAGTACTGATCACTATTGATCGCCTTTAATCAATATCTATCAGACAACAGTACTGATCACTATTGATCGCTTTTAATCAATATCTATCAAACAACAGTACTGATCACTATTGATCGCCTTTAATCAATATCTATCAAACAACAGTACTGATCACTATTGATCGCTTTTAATCAATATCTATCAAACAACAACATCACTATTGATCGCTTTTAATCAATATCTATCAAACAACAGTACTGATCACTATTGATCGCTTTTAATCAATATCTATCAAACAACAGTACTGATCACTATTGATCGCCTTTAATCAATATCTATCAAACAACAGTACTGATCACTATTGATCGCTTTTAATCAATATCTATCAAACAACAGTACTGATCACTATTGATCGCTTTTAATCAATATTTATCAAACAACAGTACTGATCACTATTGATCGCCTTTAATCAATATCTATCAAACAACAGTACTGATCACTATTGATCGCTTTTAATCAATATCTATCAAACAACAGTACTGATCACTATTGATCGCTTTTAATCAATATCTATCAAACAACAGTACTGATCACTATTGATCGCCTTTAATCAATATCTATCAAACAACAGTACTGATCACTATTGATCGCTTTTAATCAATATCTATCAAACAACAGTACTGATCACTATTGATCGCCTTTAATCAATATCTATCAAACAACAGTACTGATCACTATTGATCGCCTTTAATCAATATCTATCAAACAACAGTACTGATCACTATTGATCGCTTTTAATCAATATCTATCAGACAACAGTACTGATCACTATTGATCGCTTTTAATCAATATCTATCAAACAACAGTACTGATCACTATTGATCGCCTTTAATCAATATCTATCAAACAACAGTACTGATCACTATTGATCGCCTTTAATCAATATCTATCAAACAACAGTACTGATCACTATTGATCGCTTTTAATCAATATCTATCAAACAACAGTACTGATCACTATTGATCGCTTTTAATCAATATCTATCAAACAACAGTACTGATCACTATTGATCGCCTTTAATCAATATCTATCAAACAACAGTACTGATCACTATTGATCGCTTTTAATCAATATCTATCAAACAACAGTACTGATCACTATTGATCGCCTTTAATCAATATCTATCAAACAACAGTACTGATCACTATTGATCGCTTTTAATCAATATCTATCAAACAACAGTACTGATCACTATTGATCGCCTTTAATCAATATCTATCAAACAACAGTACTGATCACTATTGATCGCCTTTAATCAATATCTATCAAACAACAGTACTGATCACTATTGATCGCTTTTAATCAATATCTATCAGACAACAGTACTGATCACTATTGATCGCTTTTAATCAATATCTATCAAACAACAGTACTGATCACTATTGATCGCCTTTAATCAATATCTATCAAACAACAGTACTGATCACTATTGATCGCCTTTAATCAATATCTATCAAACAACAGTACTGATCACTATTGATCGCTTTTAATCAATATCTATCAAACAACAGTACTGATCACTATTGATCGCTTTTAATCAATATCTATCAAACAACAGTACTGATCACTATTGATCGCCTTTAATCAATATCTATCAAACAACAGTACTGATCACTATTGATCGCTTTTGATCACTTTTTGATCAAATTTTTTGACCAAACTTTTGATCATTTGATCGAACTTTTTGAATATGATACGATGATGAATATGAATATGAATGCAAATTTATCATCAATAATCTCAACCGGAATATGAGTGCAAATTAATCATCAATAGTTTCAACCGGAATCTGAGTGCAAATTAATCATCAATAATTTCAACCGGAATATGATGCAAATTTATCATCAGTAATTTCAACTGGAATATGAGTGCAAATTATTCATCAATAATTTCAACCGGAATATGATGCAAATTTATCATCAATAGTTTCAACCGGAATATGAGTGCAAATTAATCATCAATAATTTCAACCGGAATATGATGCAAATTTATCATCAATAATTTCAACTGGAATATGAGTGCAAATTAATCATCAATAATTTCAACCGGAATATGATGCAAATTTATCATCAATAGTTTCAACCGGAATATGAGTGCAAATTAATCATCAATAATTTCAATCGGAATATGATGCAAATTTATCATCAATAGTTTCAACCGGAATATGAGTGCAAATTAATCATCAATAATTCCAACCGGTATATGATGCTAATTAGTCATCAATAATTTCAACCGGAACATGATGCCATGCATTATTAAGTAAACCACGAATATTCCAAATCCCACGTGCTGTATCCGGTTGCGTATTATAGGAACGATCGGTTGCTTTACATACTAAATCTAATTGTTTCACGTCATCCGGAATTTTTATTGTTGATTTAAAAAATGTCCACGACCACATATGATCCTTAAACAAAAAAGAAAATAAAAATAAAAATAATAAAGTTTTTTGTGTGTGTGCAATTTTGTTTACATTTTTATTTGTTAATTAATTAAAATTTAAAATTATAAAATTTAAATTTAATTATTAATTATAAAAACATACGATATCTTGATCAGGATCTTGTACTAATTCAGCAGCTTGCCACGTTTCACCACCGTCTATTGACACTTCCACACGTATAATACCACGTCCGCCACCACTCCAAGCGTAACCCATCACATCAAACTGACCATTGGCTATAATAATTATTTTAAATAAATTAATTACCTGTTTTAGCCAAAAAATTTATGATATTTTGAAGTGAACAGCTTTATAACAAAATTACTAATTAATTAATTCTAATTAATTAATTAGATATCAATTACTCTACTCATTAAATTAATTATAATTAGTTGTAATTATATTATTTTTTTTTTGATAAAATTATTTTAATCTTTTATAAAATTATTTTTGTTGCTAATGCAATATTTTAATTTCAATTTAATCTTATTTAATCTTAATTTAATTTTTTAAAATATTTCAAGACAAAAGCTATTCATTTAATTAGATGCGAAAATTAGGTATTATAAAAAGTGTAATTTTTTTTTGTCAAAAATGATAAATAAATTAATGAAATGATAAGTAAATTAATAGAATGATAAATAAATTAAATGTAAGTAAATCACTAAAATTATAAGTAAATTAATCGTGATAAACAATTTAAATGATAAGTAAATTACTAGAATGATAAGCAAATTGCTAGAATGATAAGTAAATTAATAGTGATAAATAAATTAAACGATAAGTAAATTACTAGAATGATAAGTAAATTGCTAGAATGATAAGTAAATTAATAGTGATAAATAAATTAAACGATAAGTAAATTACTAGAATGATAAGTAAATTGCTAGAATGATAAGTAAATTAATAATGATAAGTAAATTACTCGAATGATAAGTAAATTGCTAGAATGATAAGTAAATCAATAATGATAAATAAATTAAATGATAAGTAAATTACTAGAATGATAAGTAAATCAATAATGATAAATAAATTAAATGATAAGTAAATTACTAGAATGATAAGTAAATCAATAATGATAAATAAATTAAATGATAAGTAAATTACTAGAATGATAAGTAAATTAATAGCGATAAATAAATTAAGAAAAAAAAAAAAAAAACAAAAACAAAAAAATTACAGCGTGGTATTTTTATTGGCGCAGATGGAAAACAAAAAGCGCTTTGTACCGGATAATCCTGTATTGATGGTACCAATTCGAAATTTTGTTTATCATTTGGACCAATAAATGGTGGAAGACCTCTAAAATATCAATTCTAATTATAACAAATTATCATTAATTTATCTTTAGAATTTATAAATTCATCAATCTTTGATTTAATTTTTTTTTTTATGAAATAATTTCACTTAAAAATTATCATAAAAGAATGATAAATTGATAATTTAATAGATATTTTTTAATGTATTAATTAAAATTATCTGTGCCGTAAAGTCTATTTATCATTAAATGACTAAAAAAACTTTTTTCATCAATTTAAAAGATTTAATATTCAAAATTAATTCTGTAAAATTTAAAAAACCTATTGCAAAATTTTTTTTTTCTTCAAATAAATAAAACTATTACAATAATTAATGAATATGAATAATCTTTGTAGCAAATTTTGTTTATTAGCCAAAAATAATTGAACTAATATTGAAAATTAAATAAAAAAACGATGGAAAATTTTAATTAAATTAAATTTTATTTTTAAATATATTTTATATTAAATTAAATTTAATATAAAATATAATAATTATAAGTAATAAATTTAATTAATTTTACAACTTACCGATAATCTCGCCTTTGCCAATGTGACTTACTTTCTTCCTCACTGAGAATTATAGTGGAAAGGAATTTCACTTGACGAGCACCCACAATTCCTTAAAAAAAAATTTCTCTAATTTAAATTTAATTTAATTCATTCGCTTTTTTTAATTATCTAATTTCAATTTATTGAATATAAAAGTAAGTTCATTACCTATAAGTTACTTATTATAAAAGTTACTTACCTATAAGTTACTCATCATAAAGTATCTAATTTCAATTTATTGAATATACAAGTAGATTATTTACCTATAAGTTACTTATTATAAAAGTTACTTATCTATAAGTCACTCATCATAAAGTATCTAACTTCAATTTATTGAATATACAAGTAGATTATTTACCTATAAGTTACTTATTATAAAAGTTACTTATCTATAAGTCACTCATCAAGTATCTAACTTCAATTTATTAATATACAGTAGATTATTTACCTATAAATTATTATAAGTTACTTACCTATAAGTTATCATCATAAAGTATCTAATTTCAATTTATTGAATATACAAGTAGATTATTTACCTATAAGTTACTATAAGTTACTTATCTATAAGTCACCCATCATCATAAACAATATAATTTCATATACAAATGAATTACTTACCTATAAGTTACTCATCACAAAGTATTAATTTCAATTTTTATTAATATTACAATTTGGTTACTTACCTATAAGTTACTCATCATAAGCAATCTAGTTTCAATTTATTAAAGATGCAAGTAGATTATTTACCTATAAGTTACTCGTCATAAACAATACAATTTCAATTTATTGAGTATACAAGTAAGTTACTTAGCTATGAGTTACTCATCATAAGCAATATAATTTTATATACAAGTAGGTCACTTAACCTATAAGTTACTCATCACAAAGTATTTAATTTCAATTTGCTAAATGTAGAAGCAGATTATTAACTATAAGTTACTCTTCATGCACAATCTAATTTTAGTTTATTAAGTATACAAGTAATATATAACTTACTTATATATTACCCATAAATTGCTTATCATAAAGTATTTAATTACAATTTACTGAGTATACAAGTAGATTACTTACCTATAAATTACTCTATAAGTCACAAACACTCTAATTTCAATTTATTGAAACTATAAATTATTTAATTATAAATTACTTATCTATAACTTTTTACATGATAAGCACAGGTGTTATATAGTGTAAAATAATTTACAAATCTTTTAAAAAAAAGATTTTAAAAAAATTAAAGTATAATTAATTTAAGAAAACATTTCTTAATTAGTGATAAAATTAAATGATAATAAAAAGTGGTTGAAATATAAATGATAAATTTATTAAACAATTATACAATCGGAGGGATTTTCTTTTTATCAATATTAAATCAAAATGAAAGTAAAATATTATTTACAGAAATAATTGAATGAAATGATTTATCTATTCGATATAAATTATTGACATATATCAATTCAATCTGAATGATAAATGATTTCAATGATTTGCGCTATGTAATTTTTAAATTTAGTAAACAAAAATTAGACTAAAAATAAAAAAATTGAAAAAGAAAATAAAATATTAAAATATAATACAAATATAAGTAATTAATTTATTTTTTTTTAATTGATTAAATTTTATTGCATTTAAAATTTAAATTTTAAATTTCTATTTTTTTAAGAAATTTTGAAAAATGTTATTTTTTTTGGTTTCGTTTATTACCAGGCGCAATTAAACGTATTGGATAACCATGATCACGTGGAATATCCTTATCATTCATCTGATAAGCAATGATAACTTCGTCTTTCATAGCTTTCTCAAATGTTATTGATGTCTCATAATTATTACCTATAAATAAAATTTTTGATAGATTAGTGTAATTCAATTATAATTTGTCACTAATTAGCAGAATTAGAACAATTTGAAAAAGAAAAAAATTGTGATAAATTAAATTTCAAAATTAAAAAAAAAAATTAAGAAAGAAATTTTGATCGATCGATTGAAAACAAATGAGCTGAAATGTTCGATCAATAGATAGATAGATCTAATAGATGAGGCAAATAAATTTAAAATTTTTGAAAAATCTCTCTCTCTTTTTCCACTTCAAAAAAAAAAAAAAAAATTAACTTGTTGAAATTTAATTTTTTTTTTGATTTCTTTTAAATTTGAATTTTGAAACCATAGAAAAATTACAAAATGAAATGTAAAATTATATTAATAATTTTATAAATAAATGAAAAAAATTAGAAATAACATATTAACATGTTAAAATTTAAATTTAAATTTTTTTAATTTTTTAAATTCAAATTTTGAAATCGTAGAAAAATTAAAAAAATTGAAATGTAAAATACATTAATAATTTTGCAAATAAATGAAAAAAATTAGAAATAACATATTAACTTGTTGAAATTTAAATTTTTCTAATTTCTTTTAAATTTAAATTTTGAAGTCGCAGAAAAATTAAAAGATGAAATGTAAAATTACATTAATAATTTTATAAATAAATGAAAAAAATTGGAAATAACATATTAACTTATTTAAATTTAAATTTTTTTAATTTTTTTAAATTTCAATTTTGAAGTTGTAGAAAAATTAAAAAAATTGAAATGTAAAAATGCATTAATAATTTTGCAAATAAATGAACAAAATGAACATATTTATTAGATTTGAAATGTAAAAAAAGAAATTTTTTTTTTTTTTGAAAAATACAATTAAATAAATATAATTTTTTAAATTTGAAATATAATTTAATTACTGATTACCTTCATTATCCTTATCAGCACCACGAAATATCACATGTTTGATACGTTTATCATTTGGATTTATACCTGCTTTTATCAGCACATCCTACATTTAATGTTTCAAATTTAAATTTTTTTTTAAAAAAAAAAAGTAAAATTAAAATTAAAATAAAATTATTTAAAATGTTTTTTTTTCTCATTTTTTGGTTCAAATTTTTTCAAATTAAAAAATTTATTCATTCGTTAAATTAATTTTTCAAATTTATTATAACCTTTAGTCGTACACCAGTCCATTTTGCATTACCTATTGCTGTACTCTTCCAATTTAATCCTTGAACCTAAATTTTAATCAATTTTTTTCTCATTTATTTTATTCATTTATTTAGTATTTATTATTTATTTATAATATATATTTAAATATTTATTTATTTCATTTATTTATATTTGTTAATATGTTTATTTATTTATATATTTAGTATTTATTATTTATTTATTTATATATTTAGTATTTATTATTTATTTATTTATATATTTAGTATTTATTATTTATTTACAATATATATTTCAATATTTATTTATATATATTTTTATTTTATTTATTTACATTTATTTGGATATTTATTTATATATTTAGGATTTATTATTTATTTATTATATATATATGTATTGTTTATCTAGTATACTATTTATCTATATATTTATTTATGTATATTTTTATTTTATTTATTTACACTTTTTAGATATTTACTTATTTATAATATTTGTTTATTTGTATATTTAGTATTTATTATTTATTTTTTAGAAAATTTTTTTTCTCATTACTTTACAATTATTAATGGAATTTTATTATTTGTGCTAAAATAACACTAAAAAAAGAAAAAAACAAATAGTATCAAAAATGGATTAAAAAATTTGCATAAATTTTTTGAAGAAATTACATATATAATTTTATTATAATTAATTACTATCATTTTAATTATTTTTTGCTAATTTTTTGCTAACAGTTAATTCTAGCAATTAAATAATTATACTATATCTAATTTCAATCATTTTATACTAAATTTTAATATTATCAATGAATGAAACAAATATTTGAAAAATTTGGAAAAAATAAAAAAAAACAAAACAAATTTAAAAATTTAAAAAAAAATTCTTTTAAAAATGACAATTAAATTTGAAAAAAAAAAAATTACAATCTTAAAATTGATTAACTAAAATTAATATTTATTATAAAGTTGTAAAATTTTAAACTTTTTTAATTGCGTCCATTTCACTACGACGATTACCGGCGCATTGCAACGTGGCATTGACGGATACACACGTGAAATCACGTTTTAAGTCATCTAATGAAAGTACGAACGGTTGTTGAATTGAAATACCTTCGATTGTTAATTTATGCTTTGTTGCGTCAATCTACCTATGAAAATTATAAAATTAACATTTATTCATAATTAATTACACTTTTTTTTTCCTTCTAATAATTGATTTTAAAAAATTTATAAAAATTTCAAAAAATTTTTTTTATTATTAATTAATGAATGAAATTAATAAAAATGTTAAATTTTATGAATTTAATCATTTTAAATTATTTTTTTGCTAAATTTCTATATTATCATTTGTAGATTTTTCGAAAAAAAAGTAATAATAATATAAATAACTAACAAAAAAATTATTTATTCCATTTAGTTTCATTTTTTAAATTTTGTTAATTTTAATCTTAAAAGTAGACAATAAATGAAAAAAAATTTTTTTTTTTGAATTAAAACATTTTTTTTGTATGAAAAAAAAAACTTAGTTAATAAAAAAAAAATTTCTATTTGATAATTTCAGAATATACAATAATTGATATTATTAATTAATTAATGAAACAAATAAAAACATT
This sequence comes from Brugia pahangi, assembly GCA_012070555.1. Classification (NCBI taxonomy): domain Eukaryota; kingdom Metazoa; phylum Nematoda; class Chromadorea; order Rhabditida; family Onchocercidae; genus Brugia; species Brugia pahangi. The sequence continues at coordinate 89,137 of JAAVKF010000049.1, read as the reverse complement.
AAATTTTTAGAAAATAAAAAAAATGATAATTAAATTTAAAAAAAATTCAAATTATTTTATGCTAAATTTTAAAAATATATATATAATATAATACTAGTAATAAATTATTCATTTATTTCATTTAGTTTCATTTGTTAAATTTTGCAAATTTAATTTTAAAATTAGATTATTTTTTTTTCTTTCTTTTAAATCATTTCTTTCTTTTAAAAGAAATATTTAAATGAATTAAATCTAAAATAATTTTTAAAATAAAAAAATCATACAAGTGGTACTGGCATATGATTTCGAACATAAAATAAATCATTGGGTGTATAAAAATTATCCATGATTAATTCGACCGGTGTTTCAGCATTGAACGGTTTTTCCGATTTGATAATTAATGCCGGATGTCGAATTGGATCATTTTCATATGAATCATTTTCATTCTGAAAAAAAAAAAAAGGAAGAAATTAAATATTTAAAAAAGAATGAAAAACAAACAAACAAACTTTGATAATGTGATATTAGTCGGATCATTTGATAATTAAGTTTGTAAAAGTTAAAAATAAGTAGTACATACCTTAGTTTGATAAGTTAATTTGTTTTGTGATAATGATAGTTTGATAATTAAGATCATTTTGATATTTAAACTTGTAAAAGTTAAGAATAAGTAGTGCAAAATTTTTGATATGTGATAAGTTTGATAATTAAACTTGTAAAAGTTAAAAATAAGTAATACATACTTTAATTTGATAATTAAATTGATATGTGATAAGTTTGATAATTAAACTTGTAAAAGTTAAAAATAAGTAATACATACTTTAATTTGATAATTAAATTAATATGTGATAATGATAGCTTAATAATTAAGTTTATTTAATTTTTAAACTTGCAAAGTTTAAAAATAGGTATTACACAATTCAATTTGATAATTAAATTGATATATGATAAGTTTGATAATTAAACTTGTAAAAGTTAAAAATAAGTAATGCATACTTTAATTTGATAATTAAATTGATATGTGATAATGATAAATTGATAATTAATTCTTTAATAAATTAAACTTATAAAAGTTAAAAATAAGTAATACTAATATTGCAGGATTAGTTTAATTATAAAATTTATTTAATTTTTTTCAAATGAAAAGTTTATACAAACTTTATTTTTCTCTTCTAATTTTCCTAATAAATGTAATAATGATAATGATAAGTTGCATTGGTGATAAGCTTTTGAACCTTTTTACCAATGATAACAATATCATTATCATCTAAATTGCCAATTCGTAATTCTTCCAATATTTCCAATGTTTCCTGAGTTAAATGTTGCTGATATATATTCCAGTATGGATCAATACGACCACCTGCAGCTAATAATATCTTATCACCACCTGGATGATTTTGAATAAAATTTGTTATATCATATACACCCTGAAAAAATCACTAAAATTACTTTTTTTTAAGAAGAAAAAATTGATAATTTGGTGATAAGTGAAAGGTGGAAATTATCATTTCTGATAATATTGAATTGTTTAAAATTTTTTTAATTTATTAATTAAATTATCTAAACAAAAATATATAAATAATAAAAAATTAATAAAAAAAAAAATTAATTGAACAATATTAGTAAAAACTAATTAAAAAAAATTAACTAAACATATAAATTTATCAAAAAAAAAAAATAATTGTTAAAATGTTTGTGTTATATTGATCTTTTAAATTATATTTTAATTAATAATTAATTAATCAATTAGTAAATTTCTTGTTTTAAATTTTCTTAAAATGCCTCTTTTTTTAAAAAAAAAATTTCCAAAATAAAGTTAAAAAATAGACATTATTGCAATTTCATTCAAAGTAATTCTTAAAAATACTTAATTGTAATAAATTTTCATTTTTTTTTTATTTCAAATTTTTACATAAAAGGTAGATTAAACAATTTTTTTTTAGCAAAAATTTTTCACATAATTTAATTCAAATAAATAATTGAGCAAACAATAAATTAAATAACATGTTGAATAATATATATAAATAAATTTATCATTTTTAACATTATAACATTTTAATAAAAATTTGATAAATTAAATTCAATTAAAAATTAACAATTATTGATTGCTATGATAATTTTTAATTAAATAATAATATTTATTGATTGATACGATAATTTGTAATTAAATAATAATTATTATTGATTGATGCGATAATTTGAAATTAAATAATAATAATTACTGATTAATGCGACAAATAATAATTGAATAATATTTATTGATTGATAGGATAATTTGAAATTAAATAATAATAATTACTGATTAATACGATAAACAGTAATTAAATAATATTTATTGATTGATAGAATAATTTGAAATTAAATAATAATAATTATCGATTAATACGATAATTTGAAATTAAATAATAATAATAATTTTTGATTAATACGATGAGTAGTAATTGAATAATAATTGATTGATATGATAATTTCAAATTAAATAATAATAATTAATGATTGATATCATAATTTATAATCAGTACCAGTTACAGAACAAAAAAAAAAAAAAGAAAGTAAGCTAAAGTTACCCCTTGAAAAGTTACCCAAATACTTTGGGCATCTTTCCCATGTTTCTTTACTTCATCCATTCGATATGTTGGCAAATCATTTCTCTTTTCAATTTTCATTTTCATACTTTGTCCATCTGTGTAACCAATTTCAATTGTATTCTTGAGTACTGATAAACCACCTGCTAGGGTAAATACACCAAAACAACCCAAGAAAATCCATCTTTTTGTATTATTTCCACGATTTTCTGCAATTTACCCATACATTTGTCTATGTGCTACTTTTTAATTGTTGTTATTAGTTATCAGTTATCAGTTAACTTTTATATATTTATCATTATAAGTTATAGTAAGAAATAATTGAATAATTAAGATAACATTCAATATGACTGATAGTGAATAATCAAAATGATAACGATGAATTAATAAATGATTAATAATTTTATTAAGTAATTTCTGTTTTTAAAATATTCCTGAATAATTCATGATTATAATCTATGATAATGATTAGCTCGATAATCAAGATAACATTCAGAATGACTAATAGTGATAATTAAATTGAATAATATTCAATGTGACTGATAGTGATAATCAAAATGATAACGATGCAATTAATTAATAATTGATTGATAATTTTAATTGTTATCACTTTCTGAAATATTCCCGAACAATTCATTATCATGATCTATAATAATGAATAGCTTCATAATCAAGATAACATTCAATGTAACTGATAGTGATAATCAAAATGATAACAATGCAATTAATTAATAATTGATTGATAATTTTAATTGTTATCACTTTCTGAAATATTCCTGGATTATCATGATCTATAATAATGAATAGCTTCATAATCAAGATTTTATCATTATAATTTATAAAAATGATAGCGATGAATTAATTAATAATTAATCAATTTGATAATTAAATGACTAATCACAGCAATAAATGTAACTAATTAGATGATAATTAGATTTGAAGAAAATTTATTATCGAATAATAAAATTTAAATAAAAAAATAAAAAACAAAAAACATTGAGAAACTAATTTTTGGCTATAGCAAATGTTTAATTTACATATTTTTATTTGTAACTTTCTTGTTTATATTGTTAAATTCTTATTATAATATTAAACTAAAATCAAATTTTTGATTAAATCTTTTTTTTTTTTTTTTGAAATATCACAAAAATAATTTTTTTCGCAAAAAAATTATATAAAATATATTTTGCAAAGAAAAAAAAAACAATAATAATAATTTTTTAAATTTTTATTGTTAATAAATATTCTTTTAATTGAATATTAATGGAACATTTGCATTTGAAATTTGAAATGTTTGAGTTATTTAAAGTGAATTTATATTAGAAAGGTCAATAGGTTAACAACAATTAAAAAAATTTAATTAATTAATTAATTATCAGACCTGATGATATCAGTGATAACTTTGAATGATTATTTAATGAATGATACTGTGTGGTAGCAATTTTAGTTTGACAAACAGTGGTGACAATACATTGACGTGTCAATCGTCCATATGTTATCATATGATAAAGCCACCACATTATCACTAAACTGATATGATATAATTTTTTTTTAATTAAAAATTAAAATGAAAAATTATAAACAATAAAAATTGAAAACTGCTCTAACAATTATTATTGATCAATAAAGTGTATAGAAATATTTCACATTAAACTTTTTTCAAAAACATAAACAAATAAACAAACAAACAAAAAAGAAAAAATGGTAGGATCAAAAGTTTGATAATTAAAAAAGAGCAGGTAAATAATTTGGGTAACTTTTTATTTTTTACCTAATTATCTGCTTTTCAGGGCAAAAAAAAATCAAAAACATAAACAAATAAATAAACAAACAAAAAAGAAAAAATAGTAGGATCGAAAGTTTGAAAATTAAAAAAGAGCGGGGGAAATAATTTGGGTAACTTTTTACTTTTTACCTAACTATCTGCTTTTCAGGGCAAAAAGAAAATCAAAAACATAAACAAATAAATAAACAAACAAAAAAGAAAAAATAGTAGGATCAAAAGTTTGATAAATAAAAAAAAAGCGAGTAAATAATTTGGGTAACTTTTTACCTAACTACCTGCTTTTCAGGGCAAAAAAAAAAATCAAAAACATAAACAAACAAAAAGAAAAAAGAAAAAATAGTAGGATCAAAAGTTTGCTAATTAAAAAAAGCGGGCAAATAATTTGGGTAACTTTTTATTTAACTACCTGCTTTTCAGGGCAAAAAAAAAGAAAATTTTGTTTACCATTAATTACTACCCCCCTATGACTCCTATTATTATTAATATAAACATCAGAAATTAGAAGAATGAAAAATATTTTGAAAAAAGAAGAAAAAACTTTTTTCCTTCTTTCAAAAAAAAAAAAAAGTTAAACAAATAATTTTGTTATTGATTTTTTCCATTTGTTTTGTTTATTAATTTGATTTTTTTATAGAAATGTCAAATTTAGTGTGACAACAAAAAATTATTTTTGAAAAGTAAACATAAGAAGAAAGTATGAATGAGAGAAAATAAGATGATGGTAGGAGACAATTGCAAAAAGGAATGTCATTTGCGCCCCATTTTGTTTAACAATATTTGATGAATTAGAGAGAGGGAAAGAGAGAGAGAGAGAGAGAATTTGAAATGATTGATTGGAATATTGATTGATTGATCGGTTGATTGAGTGAAATATTGATGCTATTTAGAATTTTTTCAAATTGATTAATTCATTGAAATGAAATTATTAATTAATTCACTCAAATAAAATTATTAATTAATTTGTTGAAATGATATTATTAATTAATTTGTTGAAATGAAATTATTAATTAATTTGTTGAAATGAAATTATTAATTAATTCACTGAAATAAAATTATTAATTAATTTGTTGAAATGAAATTATTGATTAATTGTTTTTTTGATTTTTGATTAAAAGCATATCAAATTTTCCTCATTTTTTTTTTTTTTAAAATTTACTAAAAATATTTTTTGTCATAATTTGATGACAAAAAAAAGTAAAAATCATTTAAATGTTTTTTAAAAAATAAAAAACAAAGAAATTTTTCCATTTAATCATATTAGTTTTTTTCTCTCTTTTTTTTTTCAAAAATATTTTTTAAATCATATTTTACTCTTTTAAAAAAAAAAAGAAAAATTCATTACTTAGAAAGAAACAGAAAAGATCAATAAATGATCATTGAATCTTATAGTTTATTAATAAATACTTACAATTACCTAAGTATTTACTTTGCTTTACTTTACTGTTACTAATAGTTGTGTATAACTTTTTTTCATTCAATTAGTAATTGCTTTGCAGAGTTTTACTTTTATTTTTAATTACTTTTAATTCATAATTGTTTTCAGTTTTACTTTCATAATTAATGATTGTTTGTGAAGTTTTAATGTGAAATATGTACATAAACGTATCATACACGTACGTTAATAATTACTTATATCCAATATGAAATGGGATATTAAAGGATTATTCATAAATTGTTGTGTACTTGTGAAATAAAAAAACGTGTATTATAGGCATGACTGAAATGAAGGAAACGAATGTACGCGTATGATACGTATGACTGAAATGAATGTACGTGTATGATACGTATGACTGAAATCAATGTACCTGTATGATACGTATGACTGAAATGAATGCACGTGTATGATACGTATGACTGAAATGAATGCACGTGTATGATACGTATGACTGAAATGAATGCACGTGTATGATACGTATGACTGAAATGAATGCACGTGTATGATACGTATGACTGAAATGAATGCACGTTACGTGTATGATACGTATGACTGAAATGAATGTACGTGTATGATACGTATGACTGAAATGAATGTACGTGTATGATACGTATGAGTGAAATCAATGTACCTGTATGATACGTATGACTGAAATGAATGCACGTGTATGATACGTATGACTGAAATGAATGCACGTTACGTGTATGATACGTATGACTGAAATGAATGTACGTGTATGATACGTATGACTGAAATGAATGTACGTGTATGATACGTATGAGTGAAATCAATGTACCTGTATGATACGTATGACTGAAATGAATGCACGTGTATGATACGTATGACTGAAATGAATGCACGTTACGTGTATGATACGTATGACTGAAATGAATGTACGTGTATGATACGTATGACTGAAATGAATGTACGTGTATGATACGTATGAGTGAAATCAATGTACCTGTATGATACGTATGACTGAAATGAATGCACGTGTATGATACGTATGACTGAAATGAATGCACGTTACGTGTATGATACGTATGGCTGAAATGAATGTACGTGTACGATAGGTATGACTGAAATGAATGTACATGTACGATACGTATAACTGAAATGAATGTACGTGCATGATAGGTATGACTGAAATGAATGTACGTGTACGATACGTATGACTGAAGTGAACGTACGTGTATGATACGTATGACTCAAAGAAAGGAAACGAATGTACGTGTGTAATAGTTTACGTGTGTGATACGTATAATTGAAGTGATAAATATTATTTTATTGACATATTTTTAAGCATTGACATTTAACGAAAAAAGATTTTTTTTTTCGTCAAAAAATTCAATTTTTTTAAAATTTTTATTTATTTTTAATTTAATAAACGATGTGAGTTATTATTATTAAAAGAGATATTTTTTTTTAAATATTTCAATTTCATTTCAAAATTTTTATTTGTAATTTAACTATTGAGTAATTCAAATTAGATCATTCAGACCTAACATCGACGAAAATATAAATTTTATATGAATCAGCGTGAATTTTTAATTTTTATTTTCGAAATTTGATGCATAAATTATAATTGATCCAAAATTATTAATTTTGATTTGATTAATTTTCAAAATTTTATGATCTAAAAAATATATAAATATCGCTAAAAAAAACAGTTTCACGCGAATTTCAGGAATGCAATTCAAGAATTACGTGTTATGCTGCGTGAAAATTTATTTTTTAAATTAATTTATTATAATAAAAGAAAAAATTGATACGTACAACAAAAGTGATAGTTTACAAATTGAATTGAAATATGCATTAAAACAATTAAATGTAATTATTAATTTAAAATTATTAATTAAAAAAATTTCAAAAATTAAAAATTACATTTGTGACAATAAGTGTGACATTTTTTTTTTTTTTTTGCATTTGAATCATTCGATAAAATGTCGAATAAGTTCCATTGGTAGTGGAAAAATTATTGTTGAATTCTTTTCAGCACTAAATTAAAAGAATAAATAAATGAAAAAAAAATATTTGAAATTTGATATTTGAAATTAAAAACTTGATTTAATAACTAAAAACTAAAATTTTGAAATTAAAAAAAAAGATGTAAATGACGCAATTTATTTAGTTCATTTAATCAATAATTGAGCTTTCTATTTAAGTGATTTTCGCTAAATTAAAAATAAAAAAAAGAATTGATATTTGAAATTTGATATTTGAAATTAAAAACTTGATTTAATAACCATTATAACTATTATTTATAACTTTAATAACTATTATTTAATAATAATTATTACTTAATTTAATAACTAAAAACTAAAATTTTGAAATTAAATGATATTAATGATGCAGTTTATTTAATTGATCTGACAAATAAACGACCTTTTAAGTTTACGCTAAATTAAAAATAAAAGAATTGATATTTGAAATTAAAAATTTGATTTAATAACTAAAAACTGAAATTTTTGAAATTAAAATGCTATAAACGTTGCAATTTATTTAGTACATCTGATAAACAAATGAGCTTTCTATTTAAAATAAGATTTTTTTGAATTTGAATTTAAATTTTTTTTCTGTTTCAAAACTTACGCTACACTACTAAGTGTTTGCAGATAACGTAACTGCAACGCTGCAGGCGATTTTGATATAGTCAATGCCGCTTCTTGCAATGAATGTGATGCTTTTTGCTCACCTTCCGCTGCAATCACCTGCAAAATGCATGCAGTATTTTATTTGAAATTTACGAAGTAAATATGATATTAACAAATTTTTTTTAAAAAAAAAAAATTTTATTAGCTAAAAAATATATAAATTTTATTCCAAAAAAAAAAAAATTGCAATTATAATTTTTTTTTTCAAAATTAATTAAATTAGCGATTAATTAAATTTTAGAAAAAGTATTAATTAAAGAAAACAAGCAGATAATTCTTTTAGTATTATTTCACCAAAAAATATTTGAAATAACAAAAAATTTGAACGTTTTGTTTTTTGTTTACTTTTTAATTAAATAATTAAGTAAGGTTAAAAAAAAATAATTTTTTATTGCTATTTTTGCTTTTCATTCATTTTTCTAAATTATTAATAATAAAAAAAATTAATTATTAAATTTTTCAAAATCATTAATTATACTTTTCATTTATTATAAATTATTATTAAAATTTTTCTAAATTATTAATTATAAAAAAAATTAATTATTAAATTTTTCTAAATTATTAATTATACTTTTCATTTATTAGAAATTATTATTAATTAAAATTTTTCTAAATTATTAATTGCCTTTGCTCGAGCTTCACGTGCTGCTTCTGCTTCAGCAGCCATTGCACGTTGTAATTGTACCGGAAGACGAACATCTTTTCTGAAATAGCTGCAATTATTTTCAGGAATGAATAATTCCTGAATATTCTCTGATCCGGATTACAAATTAGATGTGTAAATAAATTTAAATAATTTGTTAAATTATAATATGAAAATACTTCATAATGATTGATCCCTTCTTTTCTTTTCTTTCTTTCTTTTTCTTTTTCAAATTATTTAATTTAATTTGAAGAAGTGATAAATAACTTAGTTGAATTGACTTAAATTTTTATATCAAAAAATCAATAAATAATTTTTGATATAAATAAAATTTATATCCAAAAAATCGATAAATAATTTTTGATATAAATAAAATTTATATCCAAAAAATCGATAAATAATTTTTGATAAATAATTTTTGGATATAAATAAAATTTATATCCAAAAAATCGATAAATAATTTTTGATAAATAATTTTGCATCTGTTAAAAGTGACATTTGTGTTAATCAATAAAAGTTAAATGATAAGATAAACTAACATACATTTCAACTCGTTCAACTTTAATACCCCATCTCTCTGTTACATCATCTAAAAGTACCTGAAAAAAAAAGAAAAAAGAAAATAAAATTTAATAATTCGAATCAATAATTGATTATTAATTATCAATTTACTTTATCAATTATCATTTTGATAAGAATGTTTGATTAGAGAAAAATTATAATATATCATTGAAAAATATCATTTCAAAATTAAAAAATATTTAACAATTAAAATGTTAAATGATAATTATTAAAAAAATAAGCTAACAAAGAGAGGAAGAGAAGGTGAAGAGGAGAGAGAGAGAGAGAGAGAGAAAAATATGTTTTCAAAATTAAAAAACATTTAACAATTAAAATGTTATATGATAACAAATATTTTTCATAAATTTTTATTAAAATCTAACAAAAAGAGAAAAAGAGGGGAAAAGTGAGGGAGAGAGAAAGAGAGAGAGAGAGAGAGAAAGATATTGTTTTAAAATTAAAAACATTTAACAATTAAAATGTTATATGATAACAAAGGTAAAAATAGACATATATCAAATTATAAAATAATTTTCGTATACTTTTAATAAAATCTAACAAAGAGAGAAAAAGAGGGGCAAAGTGAGGGAGAGAGAAAGGAAGAGAGAGAGAGAAAGATATCTTTTCAAAATTAAAAACATTTAACAATTAAAATGTTATATGATAACAAATTTTTTTCATAAATTTTTATTAAAATCTAACAAAAAGAGGAAAAGGGGGACAAAACGAGAGAGACAGAAAGAGAGAGAGAGAGAGAGAGAGAGAGAGAGGGAGAAAGATATCTTTTCAAAATTAAAAACATTTAACAATTAAAATGTTATATGATAACAAAATTAAAAATAGACATATATCAAATTCTAAAATATTTTTCGTATACTTTTAATAAAATCTAACAAGGAAAAAGGGAGAAAAGAATAGAGAGGGAGAGAGAGAGAGTACGGAAGAAATTTTTTCCCTCAAAAATTTTTTCTCGAAATATTATTTGTCATTTTGTTATCATTGATTTTTTTCTTTTTTTGACCATAACAAATGATAATCAATAATTACAATAATTATTTATCAACTATTTTTGTTTTTTTATTTATAATTTTTTATTATCATCTTTTAAAAAACATTTAACCTGCATTGATAATGCAATAGCATCACGATCTGATAAGATTTCTGATAAGCTTTTAGTACCAAGCATATTACGTAACGTTGTTTGTGCCAATAATCTGGTAGAATGATGAACATTTTCAACATTTGCTACTGATATTGTAGCATTACATATTCGATAGTATATCACTGCATCAACGCTTACTGTTACAGAATCTTTTGTTAAAATCTAAATGATAATAATAAGTGATAATAAAATGATAATGAAATAATAAGGTTATTAGAAGAGTAATTGTTTTATTTTTTTTAATATTTTTTAATTTATCAATAATATCAAAATGATAATTTATTATACGTCTCTTATCAGCATTAATAGGTATCACTTATCAGTATTATTAGAATCATTTATCGTCATTATTAGATAATCACTTATCAGTGTTGCTAGGTAACACTTATCAGATATTATTTATCGTCATTATTAGGTATCACTTATCAGCATTATTAGAAGCGTTTATCGCCGTTATTAGATATCAATTATTAGCATTATCAGGTATCAGTCAGCATTATTTGAATCATTTATCGTCATTAATAGATATCACTTATCAGCATTATTAGATATCATTTGTTAGCTTTAGTATGATACATTAGCATCAGCACCAACATACATTTCTTATCAGTATTGTTAGATATCACTTATCAGCATGAGTATATATCTCTTATCACCCTTATTAGGTATAACTCATCAGTATTATTAGATATCATTTATCAGCGTTACTATACATCTTTTATTAACACTATTAGATATCACTTATTCACTTATTAGTATTATCATACATCTCTTATCAACACTATTAGATATCACTTATCAGTATTATTATACATTTCTTATCAACGCTATTAGATATTACTTATCAGTATTATTATACATTTCTTATCAAGCACTTTTTTCATCATGCAATACTAATCCATCATTATTTCATTAGTAGCAACTGTTAAATTTTAAGCTTTACGAACGATGCTATTATATCATTTGTGATTTATTTCATTGATTATTTTATCATTAATGAGCTTTTCATCAGTTAAATTTAAACTATTAGCTAATTAATGCAAATAACTTTTAACAAATAATTTCAGAAATTTAAAAAAAAAAAACGAAAGTACTTTAATAAATTAATGAAATTAATAATTGATAAAAAAAATTAATTAAAAACAAAACAAACTTCTTGTGGTGGTACATTAAATGATACCGTACGTAAATCTACCTTAGCATATGATTCTATACATGGTAATACAAAAAATATTCCTGAAATATTAATGAAAAAATAATAATTAATATTTTATTATTAATAATATAACAATTATAATTATTCATTTTTGAATTAAAACATATAAATTTAAAAACAAAATTTTTTAAATTTATTAAATATAAAAGCAAAAAAAAAAAAATTTCAAATTATTATACCTGGACCTTTTGCGCCACCTCCAATTAACCTACCCAATCGAAATATTACAGCTCTTTCATATTCTCGTACCACCTTATAAGCATAAATTAATTTTTCAATATCACTTTTTTTTTATTACTTTTTATTTCTTAACTTTTTTTTTTAAAAAAAAGTTATCAAATTTGAGAGTACAAATTTGTAATTCTTACTTAATTATTATTATTTTTACTAATTACTTTTTTTTTTTTGCAACCAAAACAAATATTATTTATATTTCAATGTTTTCTTTTTTTTTAATAATTTAAAAAATAATTTATTTTTTTTAAAAAATAAATATTACCTTAAGACAGAAACAAACAGATATGGGAAATGTTGAAAAAAGTATAATCCAAGCAAGCATAATAACAAACCAACCACAAAAGCCAACACCGCTATCATAGGTATCAGCTAAAATATGATTAAAATTTCAAGCAATTAGTATAATAGCAAGTAAACAAAACAAATAGTAAACAATTAAAAATTTTTTATTTTTTCTTTTTGCTTTTTAATCAGAAAAAAAATTATTATTGCAAAATTTTCGTGAAAAAAAATAATATTATCGTAAATTATTTATGGAAAAAATTAGATATATATCAAAAATATGTACTATCCTTTCAGTTAATTGTTTATTTATTTATTTGCTTGTTTACTTATTTATTTCTTCGTTTCTTGCGAATGAAAAGAAAAGTAAACATAAGTTATTGTGCAAATAATCCATTGAAAAAAAAAAAGGAAAAACGAAGTTAAATTTAATGAAAGTGCTCGAAATAAAAAAAAATATATATATCAAAAATATGTACTATGCTTTCAATTTATTGTTTGTTTATTTATTTACTTGTTTATTTATTAACTTATTTATTTATTTCTTGCAAATGAAAAAAAGCAAAGAACAAATAATCTGTTGAAAAAAAAAAGCGAAGTTAAATTTAATGAAGGTGCTCGAAATAAAAGAAAAAAAAGAAATAGAAATATATCAAAAATATATGTTTTCAATTTATCGTTTGTTTATTTATTTATTTATTTATTTTTTCATTTTTTGTAACTGAAAAGAAGTAAACATAGATTATTTTGCAAATAATCCATTGAAAAAAAAAAAATGAAAACGAAGTTAAATTTACTGAAAGTGCTCGAAATAAAAGAAAAAAAAAGAAATAAAAATATATCAAAAATATGTATTATGTTTTCAATTAATTATTTATTTATTTATTTACTTGTTTATTTATTTACTTATTTATTTCTTCGTTTCTTGCAAATGGAAAGAAAAAAAAAGTAAACATAAGTTATTGTGCAAATAATCCATTGAAAAAAAAAAAAAAAAAAAAAGAAAACGAAGTTAAATTTAATGAAAGTGCTCGAAATAAAAATTAAAAAAAAAAAAAGAAAGAAAGTTTAAGTCTATAAGATTGTCTTTGATTAAATTGTCTCCAATAAAATTGTTTCTAATTTCGTCAATACTTTTCTTTTCTTTACTTTTTTTTGCAAACAATGAAAACGAAAATAAAAAAATAAATTGGCTTTTTAATCAAAAAGAAAAGAAAAAAAAATTTGTTAAAAATTTTGCAACAAAAAATTTCATTAAAATTATTCATTTATTTACATTTATATTTCAATTATTTTGTTTATTTCTAAATAATTTTTCATATTCAATTTTCATATTTGTTGCAGTTATTATTTGATAAAAGAAAAGAAAATGAAAAAAAAAAATAATTTAACAGCAATTTATTGAAATTTAAAATTGTTACACAAATAAAATGTATCAAAATATTATTAACAAATAGGAGTTATCACTTTGATTAAAATTTATTGTGAAAATAAGATGAATTAAAAATTTATGAAACAATAACAAATAAGAGTTTGATTAAAATTTATTGTAAAAAATAAGATGAATAAAAAATTTATGAAACAATAACAAATAAGAGTTATCACTAAAATTTATTGTGAAAGTAAGATAAATTGAAAATTTGTAAAACAATAACAAATAAGAGATTTCATTAAAATTTATTGTGAAAATAAGTTATAAGCAGCGCAAATAAAATTTTTTCACACTCAAAATTAGCAATTAATTTTCATTTGAAAAATATGCTTGGCAATATTAAAAAAACATTTTTTCTTAAAGATAAATAATTCGATAAATTTGAAAATAAAAAAAAGGAAGAAAAAAAAACGATAAAAAATTATCTTTAAATATTATAAATATATATTAAATTATTTTTCAAACTATCAATAAATACTACAAATATAAATTTTAAAATATATTTAAACATTAATTTTTCAAATTCTCTTTTAAATATTATAAATATAAATAACAATTTAATCTTTAAATATATTAAATGCATATATAAAATATTAAATTATATTTAAATATTAATTTTTAAAATTCTCTTTTAAATATTATAAATACAAATAACAATTTATTTTTTTAAATATTACAAATATAAAATATTAAATTATCTCTAAATATTATTTTTTTTAAATTATCTTTTAAATATTATAAATATAAATAACAATTTAATCTTTAAATATTCTCCAGTCAAATTATTATATTACTTTTATAAAATATACCAAATAGCTATCATTCATTTATTCTAACTTTATCTCACGCAAACAACCACTGCATGTTGCATGTTGCATGTTGCATGTTGCATGTTGCATGTCGCATGCTATGTCATCAAATTTAAAAGATATATACTAGTTGCATCATCATTTCAATTTTCTTCAATAATGTCTAATATCATCCAAAATTTTAGTACTTCATCAATAAATTCTCTTTTCGTAATTCAATTGTATGCTTAGCTCTTAGTTTAACTTTTATTTGCATTCAATTCTTAGCTTAGCTTTTATCTTTTTATTTATTTATTTATTTTTTTTTTTGAGAATAAAAATAATTTTTTTTTATTTTTAAAATATTTCTTTTTTTTGTTATCAATTTTCAAAAATTAATTGTGCTATATGAATAGATTAAAATTTATGATTAATCGAAGAAAAAATAAAAAAAAAAACGATTAAAATTAATACCATTTTTTAGCTAATAGGAAAATTTAGTATTTCTAACTGCAAAAATATTTTTTTTTAAATATTACTAAAATTTAATTTAAACTGAAATATGATAAAATAGCAAATGCGCTATACTTTATTTGTACAACTATAGTTGAGTAAATTTTAAAATATAAATTGATAAAGAGTTTATTTTAAATTACTTATTTAAATTTGATAAATACAAAATAATTTTTGACTCTAAAATTTATTAATTTAAATATTAATTAAATTAAATTAAAAAATGAAAATTTGCACAAAAAAGTTTTATCAATACTATCATAAATTTTAGTTTATTTTTAGTTTGAATTTTAGTAATTTTACTGAATTGTTTAGAATATTTTTTCATTCATAATTTAATTTAACAATCTTTTGTTGCATTTGTTCATTATCCAATTGTTATTCATGCGTAAATGTCGCAGTGAATTGATAAAACCTAAGATTTTGCATTGAATATTTCATAAAGTAATAATTTAAAATGCTCAAATTTTCACTTAAATTATGCTATTCAGTATGTATATATACAATTTTTCAAAATTTAACTCTAAAAAAAAAAAGTAAAGTAATAAGAAAAGTAATTAAAAAAAAATTTTTGAATAAATAAATGAGAAAAGGTAAGTGTAAGAGAAATGATTTAATAGCATTATAAATTTTAATTCATTTTTTTTATTTATATTATTTAATTTATTACAATTTATATTTATTATTTTATTTATATTACTATATTATTTGAATTGTTTTAATTTTTGGAATTGTTTTAAGTTAAAAACCGAAAGAAAAGAAGAAAATCCGGAAAATATCAGTGAATTTATTCATAGCAAACAAATTATATTTTCTCATTTCATTTGCAAAATATTTGTTCAAATTTCAAATAAAATTTTTAATTTTATAAAAAAATTTTATGGGTGCTAAATTTGCATAAGTAGTAAGTTAGACTGTAAAAAAGGAAAAAATGCATCAAAATTACTATGTAATATGAATATTTTCATTAAAAAAGTTTTGCTTTCCATTTTTTTAATATTTAAATTTAAAAAAATTTAATGAATAAAATACTTTAAATTTATGCTTATGAAATAATATTTTCAAAAATTCTCTACGAATTAATATTTGATGCGAATTAAATTTGAATTTTTTGAAATAAATTTATAAAATAAATTTTAATAAATTGAATCTTATTTATGATATAAAATTTTTAATGATATGAAAAGAAATAAATCTTATTTATGACATAAAAATTGAAACTTTTGTTTTATATTCTAATTTTAATTTTTTTTTCATCGTTAATTTTATTTTTTGTTCTCATTTTAATTTCACATTTTCATTTCTACACTTTTGAATTATTATATTAGTAATAAATTTTAACAAAAAATATTTTTACAAAAGTGTTGCTCAATTAATTTAATTATAATTAATTAATTTTTTCTTTTTTCCTTTTTTAAGCATAACATTAAATTTCATTATTTTTTGATTATATATTTAACGATTAGTTTGCAATTTCATACATATAATTATAATTTAAATTAGTATAATTTAAATTTCAATATATTTTAAGTTCATGTGTACATCAAAATTTTAAATTAGCATTTAGTATTTAACAGGTATTTAAATGAGAAATTTTTGCAATAGTTAATTAAAACTTTCAGAATTAATTAAGCTAATTAATTAATTATAATTCTTAGAATATATTAACAGATTATGAGTAATTAATTTATTTAAACAATTCAAAATATTTAATTTCATTTAATTGTCTTATTTCAATACTCGAGATTTAACTTGATCTGATGAAATTAATTCATGCAAAAGTAAATTATTGTATTAAGTTATCAAATTAAACAAAAATTAAAATTTAAAAAATTTATTACATATGTAAAAAATATTAAAAAGAAAATTTATGATAAATTTTTGTAATAATTAAAAATTGTATGATCATATAATCAGCACAAATATCAAATATCAAACTAAAATTGAAATTTCTATTTAATTTGAATTTAAATTATCAAATAGCATTGAGATATTTTATCCAATCATTGAAATATATTCCTCTGCTTATGACGTAATTTGTTAAATTAAATAAGTTTAATTTACAACATAACGAATTACAACATTACTTTTGCTAAATTTAACAAAATAATTTACTTAATTTATATTGTTAATCAAATAATTGCTTTGATAATTATTTTTCAATAAAATAATTTTAATTATATTTTATATTTATGTTACATTGTTAATCAATAATTACTTTGATAATTATTTTTCAATAAAATAATTTTATATTTTTTTTTATTTTATTTATATGATAACATTTATGCATAATTAATTCATTTAAAAATTTTTTAAAAAAAAAAAAAGATTCATTTTATTTTTTAAAAAAATGCCAAATATTTTATATTTTTTATTTTATTTATAGTTTTTTTTTTATATTATTTATATGATAACATTTATGCATAATTAATTCATTTAAAAGTTTTAAAAAAACAAAAAAGTTCAAAAAAAATTTTTTTTAAAAAAAAAAAACTGTCAAATTAAAATTTAAACTTACGATGTGCATTCTTTGGATAGTATGATAATTTCAATTGCGCCAATGATTGCCGCCTTAATTCACGTTCCTCTTTAGCAAAAATTAATGGATTAAGTGTAAATCGTCGACCCATTCGTCCACCAGCTGATAATTTTCGTCTATCAGAATCATTATTCATATTGAAATTTCAAATTTTTATCATCTGTTAATTAAGCACAAACTGAAAAAATTGATGCTAAGTTTATATTTTCAAATCATTTTTATATCAGATAGATTGATTAGCGTTGATAAGAAATGATAAGAAGCAAAAATTGAAGTAATCTGAAAATTGATGCCAAGTTTACTTTTTTAAATCATTTTTATATCAGATAGATTGATTAGCGTTGATAAGAAATGATAAGAAGCAAAAATTGGAGTAATCTGAAAAAATTGATGCTAAGTTTATATTTTCAAATCATTTTTAATTCACATGATTGGCAGTGATAAGGATGATAAGAAGCAAAAATTGAAATAATCTGAAGAAATTCATGCTAAGTTTATATTTTCAAATCATTTTTATATCAGATGGATTGATTAGCGTTGATAAGAAATGATAAGAAGCAAAAATTGGAGTAATCTGAAAAAATTGATGCTAAGTTTATATTTTCAAATCATTTTTATATCAGATAGATTGATTAGCGTTGATAAGAAATGATAAGAAGCAAAAATTGGAGTAATCTGAAAAAATTCATGCTAAGTTTATATTTTCAAATCATTTTTATATCAGATGGATTGATTAGCATTGATAAGAAATGATAAGAAGCTAAAATTGAATTAATAATAAATAAATTGAAAATTTATAATTATTCACATATATCATTAAATATTACTTTTGTGCTAATTCTTTTCTTCAGTATATTAAAAATAATCAAAATTTATTAATTGGCATTCATTTGCATTTTTAAAAAAAAAAACGAAAACAAAGAAATTTATTAGAATATTTTCAACACAACAAAAAAAAATTTGCTCATTTTTTTTTTAATTTTAAAAAAAAAAAAAACATTAATTTGTTTAATTATAATATATTTAATTTATTATTAATGTTTTTTTTTGAAATAATATCATTAGTAGCAATAAGAAATTATTAAAATAAAAATAATAACTAAGTGATTAAAGGAGCAAAGAAAAAAAAAGCGAAAATTAAACAACAAAATTTTAATAAATATAAAAGATAGAGATAAATATTGAAAATAATTTTAAATTAATAGATTTATACTTATGAAAAATATTTCTTTCTGCTATTAGTTGGAAAAAAAAATGAAAATTCATAAATTTTTCAAGTTAAATGATAAAAATTCAGTAAATTCTACTACGAAAATAATTCATTCTGATGATATATATTAAGAAAAAGAAAAAAATTTTGTGCACTTATTTTTCTTTTTAATATTTATTCATTTTTTCAAATATTAATAAAGCAAATATTTTTGATTTATTACTTTTATTCTAACCTTTTCTTTTTTTTGAAAAAGTAAAAAAAAATTTTTTGTTTTTGTTTTTTTTTAAATAATATTGCTAAAAAATTAAGGTATTAAAGGATAATTTACATTTAAAAATTACTTTTTTCAATAGTAATGGAATAATGAAAACAATTCAAATACTTATATCAATTTCAATTATTGATTTCATAAACAATTCAAATACTTATATCAATTTCAATTATTGATTTCATATTTATATAATGTTTGCAAATGAAATATATAAAATTCAGTTTAAAAAACTTCCAAACTCATTTGATATCCCTTCTTTTTCATCTTAAAAAAATTTCTAAACTTTAGCTGTTTGGATCAGATTTTAAAACTAAATGATTTTGTTAATTGATTAATAAAATTACAAATTGAAATTAAATAATTTTCATATTATCATTAGGAAATGATAGTTGCACGATTGCTGTGAATTAAATAATAATTGATAAAAAAAATTTGAATGAATCATTTGGATATAAAATTATTTGATTTATGTATTTTTCATGCTATTTTCCAATTAATTTATTTCAAAATTAAATATTATAGTTGCAATTTGAATATAATCGAAAAAAAAATTTAATTTTAGGAATAAATTTAATTTTAGCATAAATCTAAAATAGAGTAAATTAATTAGAGCAATTTGTTACAAATATATTTTACATTTAAAATTTAAAGCTTAAATTTAATTAGTAATTTGTTCGTTTTCCTTTTCTTTTTTATTATCATTATTTTTTTTTTTAAATAAGTAAAAAAAATTTTTTTTTTTTTTATTGAAAAAGAAATTAGCAAAAGTAAAAAAGTCAACAATAACAACTATTGCACATTAGTTAGCATTTAGTAAATACTTAAGAGGTGTGGCATATTTACTGATTGCTATCCAAACAAACTTTAAATTATTAACCATGGTAACCATCACATCTTCACCACCAGCACCGCTAGCACCAACACCGCCAGCACCGCTAGCACCAGCACCACCACGCCTTCTCGATGTGTTCAGTATTTGCTACGAAGTATTTTCATAAATATTCATTTTGATGTGTGCCCCCTCCCCTTTTACCCTCCTAACCTTTCTCACTATCTCTCTTTCCCTCATTTCATATCAAAATTTAAAAAGTCATAAACTTTTTTTTTTTAAATTCTCTAGCTAGAATTACTATTATTTTTGCTTCATCTCTAACCATTCAAATTATCTTTTCAATATTCTCCTAATCATTTCTTATAATTATAATTATTATCAACGATAGATTATTATTATCTTTCATTATAGCAATACGGTAGTAGTTGAAAAAAATTGATTAAAAAGGGAAGCAAAAAATGAAATAATTTGCAAAACAGTTAAAAAAAAAATTTAATGCAATGAAAAGTAATAATGAATTCTGATAAAGAATTAATACTGAATTATTACATATATGTACGTATGGATTGATTGAAATTATTCCAGTTGTCAACAGTAAACATAATTTATATAAATTGCATCAATGATTGTAATATTGATAATTTAAATTATCATAGAACAAACTTAAAAAGTATGCACTATAGTGAAAGTGACAAAAGTCTAATAAGAATCATTGCACAATCAAAAGATTCTCCAATTAGTCTTATTTTGAAACTTCAACTTTATCTCTCTCTTCCTCTCTCCTTCTCCAATAATAAAGATTTTTTATAATTATGGATTTTTCAAAATGAAAAGTTTACGTTGAATAATAAGTAACAAATCAAAAAAGAAGCGCAATTATTGTCTGTTAATTATAAAAGAAAAAAAAGAAAAAAACTAACATACACATCATGCAAAACAAAAAAAAAACGAAGAATTAATTCAATTTTAAAGTTTTAAAACAGCGCTGAAGTTTTCAAGTAAAATTCAACCAAAATGATAATTTATGCTAACATAAAATTATCTAAATGTTATCTAAAAGATGGAGTAGCATGTGAGCCAAAGAAAATCTAACGATAGATTACATTTGGCATAACTGAACAAGCTTGTTAGATAAATATCCTAGGCTAGCATGGCAATACTTTAACATACATCAGTATAATATGATGATGTTAATATCAACAAGAAAAATATTATGAAATATGCTATCCATCCCTAATTTTTTTTTTTTGCACATTTAAATTTCATTTTAAAAAAAATAAATAAATAATCTCGTTATTTTAATTCATTCTAGCACGAATTTTCAAAATTGTCAAAGTTTTTTTAGTTCTTATTTTATTTTATTATATGCATTTGAGGTCATACTGTAATAGTTTACTGTAAGAATACCGTAATGTTCCTTACGCTGTAATATCTATCACACAGCAGTCTGAAGCATCATATAATTACTAAATTTAATATTATAAAATGCTTTTGATTTATGCTTATATTATTAAATGCATTGAGGTCATGCTATAAAAGTTAGTGCTGTAATAGTTTACCGTAGAAATACCGTACTGTTCTTTGCACTGTAATACAGTAGTCTGCGGTATCATAATCCTTACTAAATTTAATTAGTATTAGTGTAAATTGTTTTTGATATATGCTTATTACACTCATTGGGGTCATACTGTAAAGGTTAGTGCTGTAATAGTTTACTGTACTGTACTGTCTCTTACACCGTAATATCTTCATACAGTAGCCTGTCACTAACTTTAATATTAATATTAGTGTAAATTGTTTTTTAATTCATGCTTATATTATTGTATGCATTGAGATCATACTGTAAAAGTTAATACTGTAATAGTTTACTGTAGGAATGCTGTACTGTCCCTTTCACTGTAATATCTATCATACAGTAAATTTGTTGCAAATTTATTGAATACAGTAGTCTGATATCTCATATCATTACTAAATTTAATATTACTATTAGTGTAAATTGTTTTTTGATTTATGCCTGCATAATAAGTAAGATAAAAGTCAATTGATATAATAAATTTAATCGGATAAATTGCTTATTAGTTATGTCACGCAACATTTAACAACAACAACAACACGCGACACACTAATATTTGCTCTGTCCAACAATCTTTAAATGAAAAATTAAAGTGAGCATGAATTTTTCACTTTAATTTTCTACAATATACATAATTTTTTTCATTACTCCATTGACTTTTAAATGAAATTTTTTCAGGTTAAGAATTTTTTTCAACTTAATGAAGTTAGAAAAATATAGAAATGACTATGTTTATAATAATTGATGCATAACATTTTTGAGTGAAATACTGTAAGATACTATATAGCTCAAATTGAAATACTCTAAGATACTAAATGCCTCAAATTTCAAGTAAATAAAATAAACATATACGAAAACAAAATTTTTTAAATAACTAAATGATCTGATTATCCTATGCTGCTTAGAATACGGTGCACTGATCGTTCATTATACTTCGAAATTATTGCAAATTTACTGAATTATTTGAAAATAACAAAAGTCGGTGCTTTTTATCAAATGCTAAGAAAAAAGAGAAAAAGAATTGTAGACATTTAAAAATCGTAAAAAAATTTTACAATGAAGAAAAAAAATCCATGTTACGATTAATTGCTAACTTACTATTTCATAAACATTAGATATTTAAAAGAAAAAAAAAAAACAGAAATGAAATAGTATATTGTTAAACTATTGCTAATTATTTAAACTATTAATTACACTATTGAAATAGTATATTGTTAAACAAAAAGATTGCTAAACTGCACATTTTTCAAAATAGAAAAATAATTTTAAATAGTTTTTTAATGATTAAATATTAAAATGGAATTAAATTTAACAAGCAAATAAAAGAAAAAGCAACAAAAAATAGTGTAAAATTTGCATTTGCAACATTATAACACTTGGAAAATTATAAAGGAAAAAAAAAATAAATTAATAGAAGTACTAAACAAAAAAAAAAAAGAAATGAAGTATTTTAATTTCATTAAAATTATTTTAATGAAACCTATTTATTTATCACAAATACTAAACGTGTTAATAACATCTGAATTGATAACTTCTAAAGTATATTTATTACAATATCTATTAACTTGATAAATTAAATATACATATGAATTGATAATATATGAGATTACTACAAATAAATAAATATCTTTGTAGTATAATAAAAAAAAAGAGAGAAATGACTGCTTTTTTTTCAAGTATATATTTTAATAGAGTCAATAAAAATGACATGCTATTAAAATTTTAATTAAATTTGATGATAAAAAAAACCTACAACTATTGAATTTTTGAGAATTATACTTTTTCATGCATTTGCATGCCAAATATTCAAGTTGTAATTTTCAAATGTCATATCAATATAAAAATGAATACTCACTCAATCATTTTTTTATTTGATAATAATATGCTTTCAAGTTGATTTTTTCAATCTCAATGCTAAGTTATTTTGAGTTAATGAGGCAATCGTTTTAGAATGAATGAATGAGTGATTAAAATGATAAATTAGAAAATTTATTGATAATACATTCATAATACTTTGCTTTATCACATGCGCATTATGTTTTATATTAAATTAAAGATTATCAAAATAGTAATTAATAAATTTTATTGTTCGTTTTTTTGGATATGAAGCAATTTGGCTTATTTATTATTATTTTTTATCAATATTATAATTATTATTGTTAATATTATTATTATCATTTGTTCATGATTAAGATGATAAGTTAAAAAATTTGTTGATAATTTATTCATTATTATTGTAATAGTTTGCTTTATCAATTGTTCATTTTTTATGTCATATTAAAGATTATCAAGATATTAATTAATAAATTTTATTGTTCGTTTTTTTTTTTTTTTTTTTTTTTGGATATGAAGCAATTTGGCTTATTTATTATTTTTTTTTAATTAATATTATAATTATTATTTATTTATGATTAAAGTGATAAGTTAAAAATTTGTTGATAATATATTTATTCATGATTAAAATGATAAAAATTCATCAATAATATTTTGATAATATATTCACTGATACTACTACTTTTCTATTTTAATTAAAATTACTCTAATTTTCTTAGTACAATCTAATCTTTCTTTTTGCAGTTTTTTAATATGTGTTTTTATTGTTGATTAAAATGTTTGGATATTAAATGAAATTAATTACTTTTCTATGAAATAGAATTGTTTTTCATTTTTTTTTTTGTTTTGAAAGATTGAGAAAAGAAGATTGATTTCTTATTGTTTAGTATTTGCAGCTTTTATTAATTGTTTTTTATATATATTTTCAAAAAAAAAAATTAAATTAAACCGTTATCAGCAATGATATCACAGATAATAAAAAAAAAAAATTTAAATAACAACAAAATTACCAATGGGAATATATATATGTGAGGAAAGAATTAGAGCAAAATATTTTTTTTTTTAAGTTAAGTATTCAATATGTAATTAAATTTTCTTACTTAAAAAGTTAAAACAGACATTTAATATATAACTAAAGTATTTTATATTAATTTTAATATATGATTAAAATTATTTAATTCAAAAGTATAATGTTAGAAAAACAAAAACTCTTTTCTTATTAATTTAAAAATTTTGCATTTAGATTGCTGTTGTTTTTTTTTTTGAGAAGAAAAATAATTTATTTAAATTTTTATAAATGTGAATTAGTTTGTTTTAAAAATGCTTTATTCATTATAAAAGGATAATATTTAAATTTAAAATGTTTTAAGATAAAATGAATTATTAGAAGAGATTAATTCACTTCACACTATAATATGAATTTGAAATACGCTTCTCTGATTTTTTTTTTTTTTGGAAAATTTTAATCGAAAAAAGTAAATAGTGAAAATTAATTTTATTAATTTTGAAAGATTGAAAAGTGAAAAAAACTAAGCCAATATTTGATAACACTTTCTGAACACAACTCTCAAATAATACTAATTATATCAATGTCATCTCATTAACAAAATTGTCGTTGTAAATATTAATAATTTCAACTGAATATTATTTTCTACTCATAAATCATTTGCAATTAGTTATTAAAGTAATTAGTTTGAAAAAAAAATGTAAATAAATTATCTCATAAAAATTCTAACATGAAAGAATAAACTTTAAAAACTACAGAAAAAAGGTGCAAAAACACTGATTAATTAAAATTAAATTCTACAATATATAAAAAGCAATAGTTAATAATAATAATAATAATAATAATAATAATTAATATTAACATTAATTAATAATTGGTAATAATTAACATTAGCATAATAACAATTAGTGTTAACAGTAATAATATTAAGAATAACAGTGATGGCAATGATAATAATTAATGATGATAATGATGAATAAAATGAAAACAATAGTAACCATTCCATAAAAATTGAAAATTTGTTGAAATTCATTGCAGTGGAATTTAATTTAACTAAAACAGATATTTTTTTATTGTAAATATACGAGAAAATAATCAGAGGTTAAGTGATAAGAAAGTGATAAGAAAGTTCAAAGTTCACTGTGTTGCATTATCACATAAAATAACTGTTTAAAAAATCACAACTTCACTATTTAGTAAATTTTAAAAAAATCTATTATTTAAATAATTATTTTTTGCTTAATTATTACTTAAAATGATTATAAATGTTAAAATTTTTTTCATCAAAAATTTGAAAATTTTTGCAAAATATCTATATGAAACTAAAACAGTCTAAATATGATGGGAAGTTGTTAGCTATTAGTAATAGTATTTATTTGAAAAGCAAAGATAGCTTTAAAATGGATTTATCGATTATCGACTTTTAACAACTTAACATTTATATGCCAAGCTATTTTAGTAAAATTTCATAATTTTGAAGTATTCATTGAATGAAAATTTAAAATGATTGGTTAATGGAAAATTTTAAATTTTAGCATAAATTTATAATGTTATAAAAGTTAAACTTGAAAAAGTTTCAATTTATTTATCAAATTTATTATTCAAATAATTAGAAAGGAAAATTTAGAAAATTTGAAATGAATAGTAAATAATTTATAAACTTAAGAATGGCATTCTTTTAAACTATATTTGATCCTTGGTATTATTATTTCAATCTTTTCTTTGAAAGAGGAAAAAAATTTTTTTTTTTTTTTTGAGAAATAAAATAAACAATTTATCTTTGCTTTCTTTCTTTCTTTCTTTCTCTTTCACTTAAAAGTTATTTCACATTAGCAAAAGTATAATTCCCTTTTTCATTTAATGATTTATCGATTAGTTAATGTTTATTATTTTAAATTTTGCTAATTAAAATGTTAATTTACAAATTGTCTTTTCTTTTTTTCTTTCTTTCTTTTCCTTTCTAATTTTAATAATTGTCACATATTTATAATAAATAAAATTTAGAAATAAAAAAAAAAATAAAATAATTAAATCATATGAATTAATTAAATTATAGCTAATGAAAAAAAAAAAAAGAATTGATTGAATAAATTTTTTAGTATATAAAAGTAAATTGTTGAAGTATGTACTTTTTTAATTCTTTTTTTTTTTTCTTTGATTAATTCGTTGAATGGATTTTTTTTTTTTTTTAAAAGTTTATCGTCCTATTTCATTCTCATTCCAATTTGCAATTGAAATAAATGAAGCGCAATAAAAGCTCTTTTCTAAGCTCAGAAAGTCTAACAATACTTAAACCACTTTTCCTTTTGAATTTATACATTTTATTTTGTTGCTAAAAATTTGTTTAAAAAAAAAAAAAAAAAAAAAAAATAATTACAAATAGATTTAAAATAGTACTCCCTCTTTCATTCTTTTTATTTTAAATTTCATTAAATTATCTTTTAATTAATTATTAATAATTTATATGAATTTTTTTTTTTTTTTAGGATAATAATAAATTATAGCAAATTTAGATTAATTCAGTAAAAAAAAAAATAAAAAAGTTGGTTTACTTCTTCGTTCATTGATGCGTGAAAAATTTTTTCTAACTTCACAGTAATGAGATGCTAAAATCCCATTATTCATTCCCAAAGGGCTAAAATTAAATTTATTTGAAATAAATTCTTACTAAATTAAAATAATTCTCAAAATAATCTATAAAATGAAAGATTTTGCTAATTTATGTATTAATCTAAGCGTAAATTAACATTAAATTATATCAAAAATCAAAATATCAAAGATTAAAATATCATAAAAATCAAAAATGTTTAATAATAATAATAAAAGAAAAAAAAGAAGAGAAATGGTAAAAAGTATAATTTTGAAATAATTAAAGTATTTGAAATGAACTTTAAATACTGGTTAACCTATGCAAAAAGTTACTTAATGTCTACTTTTACTTTAAATCTATTACTTAAAGTTGGGCAATGATTTTAGTGGAATATTAAAAAGTGATCGATTTTGCAATTATATATGTATACATAAAAGTTAAACAAAAAGAAATCAAATAAAATATAAATTTTAAAAAATAAAAAAATTATAAGTAAAAAATTAAAATTGAAAAATCTAAGAAAGAATGAAATGGTATTTAGTAAAAATCATTTATTTATATTTGCTATATCATTGATTGTTATCATTAATTTAACTTTTATTTAACTTTTATCATAAACAATTAGTAAGGAAAATTTTGAAATTTTTTTATCAAATTGAGGTAAAATTAAATTGATGGTTAAAAGTTGTCAACTTTTCAACACAATTTCAAAAGCAATAATTATCAATCTTAAATGAAACGAAGAACAAAAAAGAAGATAGTAATTAATTACTGAAAAAAAAAAGTATTTAAATAATTACGGTGTAAATCAATCAGAATTGTATGATAAACAAATGATGTGAAAAAATAAAATAAAATAAATAAAAATGAAAAAAATAAATAAATAAATAAACTGAAAGGTAAAATTTTCATTATTTTCATGATAGCATGAATTAATTAATTTATCAAATGAATAATTAATTATTGATGAAAGAATAAATAAATGTTTACTACTAGAGAGCATAGCATTAATTTAATTAATGATAATTTTATAAAATATATCAAAGAGAAATGTTAAAAATTAAAATATATTGCAATTTCCCACTAATTTCTCTGAATTTTTCCAATGATTTTTTATTAATTATCTTTTTTTGAAATATTTTTATATGAAATTGAAATGCATATAAATTCAATCTTTCTAATATTAATCTTTACTTAATACTTTATCTAAATTATCGATAGAATTATATTCGACAATCAAAATTCTTATTTGTAAACATTGTATAAGTTTTATTGCTTTAAATTAGATCACAAATTAAAATTCAAATTGTAACTCTTTCTCAAAATTCTTTTTTTGTTAATTTCAAAATTGTTAAAAAAAAATTAAAATTCGATTTGTATCACAAATTAAAATTCAAATTGTATCACAAATTAAAATTCAAATTGTAACACTTTCGCAAAACAAAATTTTATTAATTTTAAAATTGAAATAGAAAATGAAATACAAAGTGAATGCAAAGCTTCTCTACTTGATCACGAACTAATAAAATCAGAATGATTAATTAGCTTAAAATTTTATAAATCTATGAATGAATTCCTAGGAAAACAATGGATCAATTCAATAAAAGCATTTTATATTAGCTCTTAAATCTGAAATATTCCCATAAGTTCAATTTTGAATTCAGCCTAAATTGGACATTTCGAACAATGAAGCTTTTATAGTTATTATTATTATTTGAGAAAAAAGAAAATAACGCATAATGAATGTTAAATAATAGATTCGAATTAAATTTTATATTTTAAATTATTCACCCTTAATACGGTAGAATTCGATTTTATGAACTGAATAAATGATATTTTTAAATTTGAAACAGATAGTAAGATGTTGCAAAACTTTGTATGTGTTCAAGGCACTTAGGTAACGATTTGTTGTTTTTTAGTTGTTTACTGCTTTTGTTTATTTTTGTTTGTTGATTGTTGATTGATGTTGTTTGTTGTTTAATGTTATTTGTTGCCTAATGTTGTTTGTTGTTTGTCGTTGCTTGCTGCTTAATGTTATTTGTCGTTTGATGTCGTTTGTTATTTGATGTTGTTTATTGCTTGTTGCTTGTTGTTTGATGTTATTTGTTGCTTGTTGTTTGATGTTGTTTGTTGTTCGATGTTATTTGTTGTTTGATGTTTGATGTTATTTGTTGTTTGATGTTTGATGTTATTTGTTGTTTGATGTTTGATGTTATTTGTTGTTTGATGTTGTTTGTTGTTTGATGTTTGATGTTATTTGTTGTTTGATGTTTGATGTTATTTGTTGTTTGATGTTTGATCGTATTTGTTGTTTGATGTTTAATGTTATTTGTTGTTTGATGTTTGATGTTATTTGTTGTTTGATGCTGTTTGTTGTTTGATGTTATTTGTTACCTGATGTTGTTTGTTGTTTGTCGTTGTTTGTTGCTTGATGTTGTTTGTCGATTATTTGTTGTTGTTATAGTTATTAATCAAAACCCAATATATGCTTAAATAATTGATAGAAAAGATTAAATTGTAAAATAACAGTGTTTGCCATTCTGCAACAAAATTTGTCAACAAAATAACAGTAAAAAATTTAAATCCTCATAAAATATATTTGTATTCACGAACCATAATGAATAAACAAATTTCATAAACAAAATAATGAATAAACATGTATAAACAAAATAATGAATAAACAAAATAATGAATAAACAAAATAATGAATAAACAAATTTCATAAACAAAATAATGAATAAACATGTATAAACAAAATAATGAATAAACAAATTTCAAAATTGTTATAAATGAAACTTTAATAATTTGCTAACAAATATGAGTAAAAGAAAAAAAAAACAAATTATGAAATGCTCAAAGATGAAATGTAAAAGTCCAAGTTTTAATAATACTTTTAAACCTAAAGCTCATTAAATCTTTTTTTCCTTTTTTTTTTTTGAATGTATGATTTTAACAAATAAATTTTAAAAATTTTATAAAAGAAATGACAAAAAATAAATATTGATTTTATTGATTCGCAAAAAAGATATGTCATTCTTTTTATTTCTAATATTTTAAGCATCGTTTCCCATTTTTTTTTTTTTTTTAGTAACAGTAAAAAATTAATTGAACTTTGGATGAAATATGATCAAATTAAGAGAAGCAAAAAAAAAAATTAAAAAACTAAAAAAAAAGATTTCTTTTTTTTTTTTTTTTTTTTTTGAATAATTTTGAATAATACATCTATCATTAAACGGAAATATTTCAAATGTCTTAAAACATCACGAAAACAACTCCTTGAGCAATTAACCACTTATGAGGACTGATTGGCCACTTAGCTCGTAAGCTGGCTCTTTTCACTTTTTTTTTTTTTGAGGCTCTTTTAATTTTGAAATGATTTTAATGCTTAGCAAAAGGACATAAAATGTATTATTTAGAAACAAAAAAAAAAAAAAATTTTTTTTCTAAACTATTTAAATTTATAAATATTTAATACATACACACACACAATTGTAAAATTTTTTATACTTTGTTGAATAATTTCTTTTTTTTCTATTAGTGATAATATTGCAAAAATAAAACTAAAAAAATAAAAAATAAAAAAACAATGAAAAAACAAACAAATATGTTTGCTAAAATATGCATTGGAATAAATCAAAAAAAAAAAAAAAAAGAAAATATTAAGAAGAATCTTTGGCAGTGTTAAAATTCATAAATAATATTTATGATTATTTATTTCATATTTGAAATTCCTATCAAAAATGTTGAAAATTTCAAATTCACTAAAAATATATATGCATATATATCTATATTTATTTTTTTTTTACTTTGCTAAGCAATAAATTATTAATCAATTTGCACTAAAATTTATTTTAAACATTTCAATCATTTCTTCTTTTTTTTTCTTTTAAATCTGTCGAAACAATTTGATTATTTATTAAAAAAATTTTTTTTTTTTTTTTTGCTTTTTTTCAAGCAGAAAAATTTAGTAATGCAAAAGTAAGAAATGTACTTTTAAAATTATATCACATCATCATTTACTAAAAATAATAATGCTGCAATTAAAGGATTTTCTGGGTATTATAATCATTTTATCTACCTGTAAAATTGGTCATAGTATGGTAAATATACAAATTATTGATTGGCTATTTTAAAATTTTTTCATTTTCTTTTTGCCCTTTTCACTTAGCTGATTGTAAATTTTCGTTTCCAAGGACACCTTACTCTTCAACCTTTACTTTTTTACGTTTTTTTTTTCTTCTTCTTTTTTCGTTCTTCATTGCTTCTAACATAATTATTTACCGAACAATCCAATCATGTCGTTCGTTCAACTTTAAAAAGCTTTTATTTACATTTTTTCCTCTCAAATTTTATGTTCCGTGCAAACTATGAATCATTTCAATCTCTCATTTCGATGACAATGACAAGCTATCGGATGTGACATTGGAGATGATTCGTAATTTCTAGTCATTTATCGTCCCTCATAAAAGATATCCTTCAATTTTTGATGCTCTTCTCTTCTGACAGTGTCAATAAAAATTTTCAAACTAAACTTTTGATGAAATAAGAAGTGAAAGATTTTGCTAGTAATGCTTATTCTTATATTATTCATAAAATTTAATCAAAATTTTTAGACATTAATTTTTGGACGTTGACTATCGATTCAAAGAATTTATTTTGAATTTTCAATCAATACGATGATTTAAATTCTTTTTTTATTTATAAGTTTTTAATTATTTATTTAAGTTCTGATTTATTTATATAATGCAACTTTTGTCCAGTTTAAAATAATTGTTGTTTAGTGATAAAAAGAATAAATGCACACATATATCTAACTGCATGTGTTATCACCTCAGTGATATTATCATATCATTATGAAATCGTAAAAATTTTTTCAATTAGTTAATTTATTTTTACAGTTGGTCTTTTACTCGATATGATAGTAACGATTTGTAATTAATGATTCTGATATAAAAAGTAGTTACAACTGTACTTGTAACTGTAACTCATAGCAGTTGTTACTGTAACTCACAGAGCTGTTACTGTAACTCATAATAGTTGTAACTATAACTGACAATAGTAGTAAATGTAACTCATTATTATAGTATAATAGATAGTTGTAATTATAACTCATAATAACTGCATAATAGTTGTCAATGTAATATAATTCGTAATAGTTGTTACTATAATTAGTAATGGTTGTTACTGTAACTCATAAAGCTGTTACTGTAACTCATAATAGTAGTTACTGTAACTCATTATTATGGTATAATAGCTGCATTAACTACATAATAGTTGTCAATGTAATATAACTCATAATAGTTGTTACTATAATTAGTAGTGGTTGTTACTGTAACTCACAAAGCTGTTACTGTAACTCATAATAGTTGTAACTATAACTGACAATAGTAGTAAATGTAACTCATTATTATAGTATAATAGATAGGTGTAATTATAACTCATAATAACTACATAATAGTTGTCAATGTAATATAACTCATAATAGTTGTTACTATAATTAGTAATGGTTGTTACTGTAACTCATAAAGCTGTTACTGTAACTCATAATAGTAGTTACTGTAACTCATTATTATGGTATAATAGCTGCATTAACTACATAATAGTTGTCAATGTAATATAACTCATAATAGTTGTTACTATAATTAGTAGTGGTTGTTACTGTAACTCACAAAGCTGTTACTGTAACTCATAATAGTTGTAACTATAATTCACAATAGAAGTTACTGTAACTCATTATTATGATGTAATAGATAGCTGTAACTATAACTCGTAACAACTGCATAATAGTTGTCAATGTAATATAACTCATGATAGTTGTTACTGTAATTAGTAATAGTTGTTACTGTAACTCATAAAGCTGTTACTGTAGCTCATAACGGTTGTAACTGTAACTCGATGACAGATATAATAAATAGATAATTATGATATGATAGATAGTTGTAACTCTAACTCATAATCACAATATGATAGTAGCTCATTAGTCATGACATGATTGTTAGTTGTAACTGATGGTTATGATCTAAAAGATAATTATAAGTTATAATCATATCATAACTATGATATGATACATAGTTGTAACTGATAATTATGATATGAATGATAGATATAACTATAAATTATGAAGAGTTGCAAGTTTGTAATTGATTGCTGTGAATGATAATCGTAAGTTGTATTTATGATTCTTTCGATCCATTTGTTATCGTTAAATAAAAATTGGTTTAATAATTAGTAACATTATATAGCATTTGCATAATGATCATAATTATCTATTAAGCAACTAACATATTGATGATGCTGTTTATTGTTAAATATATTTTGTTAAATTATCATTTATTTTATCATACTGAATTGATAAGATACAATTCTTAAAAAAAGATTCATCTTGTTAGACTAATTTATCAACAATTTTTTCATAAAATTATCAGTTCATATCGAATTCATTTTCAAATATTATCAACAGTTAATGAATAATCTGATTCATCTAACAGACTGATAATATCAAATAATTTTTCCCATACAATAATAAAAAAAAGTATGAATCGTTACGATATTATCAAATAACAAAATATCTCGTAATTCTGATATTATAAAGTTATAGATTTTTTTTCTATAAAAAACTCTGTTTTGCATAACAAAAAATAAGAAAAATATTTACTGCTTTTTCAAGTTATTTACTTTATTTTTATTTTTTATTTTTGGTGCAATTTGATATTTCTGATGAGAAATGATTGATTTTGAAGTATCTATTTTGAAGTTTTTGTAACATAGTTATCGCCTTCCATATTTCTATTTACTATTAATACTATTAAAGTGAAATAGCTATGATAGTGGGTTTTTTATGATTAATTATGATTTAAATACGAGTGAAAAAATGTTGAATCAAAAGAATTTAGCAAAATTAGTAAGTTTGCACATATTATACAAGATAAATAGATCATTTAGAATATTGAAATTTGATTAAGCTAAATTAAAAATAGTTCATTTACCTTCATGGAAATTGTTTTCCTAAATTATTTGGTCGAATTTGAAAATAAACAGCCATATAGGTATGTTTAAATGATTTTTCATAACATAAAAAATGAATTTTCATATAGCTTTTCTTGATGTTATATATTTTAAAAATGTTTTATAAATGATAATTTATTTTTATAAATGTATTTTTATAAATATTTTATAAATAATAATTTGAATTGAATAAAAAATTATACAATTATCGATGAATAATAATGGCGCAAATTGTGTGCGAATTTATGATCAAAAAAATTGATTGTAATAAAAGAGTGGATGAGATAAAGCCTTTCATTTAGATGAAATATAATAAGCAAATCAAAGGTATCAATAAATTTAGCTATAAATTAAGCGATCCGTTTTTGAATTTTTTTCTTTTTACTTTTTACTTTATTTTATTGATATGCAAATAATAAATGGCTTTTTTTATAAATGCTAAAACTAAAACGATACCATTTGCGCTTCATCCTAAAACTTTAAATTTAGCAGAAGAAAAGAACAAATAAACTACTCTTACAAATTATATTATTTAAGCAACGATTAGAAATTTTTGAGCAAATCGATTAAGTCAGATCATTTTTCTTAGTTATTTTGCTAACTCAATTTAACATTACTAAAAATTAAAATTTTCATAAAACAATGAAATAAACTTTAATAGATAAATTTTGAAAGCGATTAATAATTTTATACAATTAAAATTCAACAAAGAAATTGATTAGCAATTGTAAATAAATAGAATGTCAAAATGGAGTGGATCAACTTCAATGAATGATTTTTTTTTCTTTTTCCTTTTTTTTAGAAATATCTTAAATAAATCTTTTTAAATAATATATTAAAAAAAATTTTGTTCAAATATTAGTGATAGTAATTAAATATTAGTGAAGAAAAAAAAAGAGTAATAAAGAGAAAATAGTGGAAAAAAATAAGTAGCAAATGCTGTAATGAAATGAAGAAGTATGAAAAAAAAAAAAAAAAGGAAAATAGAAATAAGAATTGTTTCGAACATTCGATACCATAGCAAATTTCATTGGATTTTGTTGACCAAATTTATTTGCGACTTAGTGTAAGTAAAGTAAATTGAATTAGATGAGGATAGATAGATAGATATAAATTGCATGTTCACTTCTATCTATATGCAAATATCCGGTTTCACTATTTTAAAGCAAAATTTAAATGTTGAAATTGCTTACATGAATAATAAATAGTATGCTTACATGATTAAAAATTTGTAAATTAATATAATAAATTAGCATGAACTTTATATTAGTATGATAAAATCAATTTTTTATGCAGAAATTTGCGAACATTTAATAATTGTGTATTTATGTTTACAATTTTCCTTCTTCTCTCTTTTTTTTTTTTTTTTTTTTTGAAATGTAAACAAACAATTAATTGTAAATGATAAATTTATTGTAATGAGACAATGCAACCAAGTCAAAGAAGAAAAAAAAATCAAAATCAAACATATCGGCAAAAAACAATAAATTTGAAATAATACTCTGTCGGATGTATTATGTAAAGCACTTATTATAAAAGATCAGATAAAATTTTCTGTTAATTTTTTAATTCTTCCAACTAGAAAAATCATTTTTTCAAATGATAATTATAACAATTACTGATGAATCAGTGAATATAACTATAGTGCTTTGGATAACCCGTACAGATATGTTATTTCGAGGTATGCTTCTCAATAAAAATACATCAATGCTAGTAATCATATAAAAATATTAATTAGTTGTTCTCCCTTCTCTGTTCACTAAATTCTAATGTTCCCTTCACGTTCATTATAATTTTAAACTATCAAATGGATTGGATTATACATAAACATCTGTTTCGTTTTTCTTTTGACATTTGACAAACAAGCACAACCGACACGTTTCTTTTGGCTTGAAAAAACAGAAAAAACTTAGAATTGGCCAAAAACGCTAGTTATTTCACCGGCAAATTTGCAAGTAAACAATAAAAACTTGAAAATGAAGCATTACAGATCATTCGGAAATGCAAATGTTAATTAAGGATATGACGGAAGATCTAAGTAGTCAGGCCCAATTAGGATAGACACATATTCATTTCTTTGTATTTACTGCTGGAAGCGAAGCTTGTGCACCAAACTGCTTCTGACACAAATGACAACTCCATTCACCTTCCGGAGCCTGCGGAAGTGGAGGCCGCAAACAGTAAAGATGAAAGCCGCGATCACAATCATCACAGAATAACAACTGATCCTAAAACATATTCATTTTTAGAATTTATAACTTTTTCTCAAACATAACAAAAAATACATCAAATGTTACTGACAAGGAATTTTATAAAAGTTAAGCAGAAAAATAAACTTATATTATAGTGAAAAATCGGAACAAGAATTTAGAGAAGAGTAAACTAACATCATTATCTGAGAATCCACAAATCGCGCAACTTTTACATTCAATACATTGCCAACCATATTTGCCGGTAGATGTAAGCATATTATCCGTAAACTTAAGACAACTCGGATGGCCTGCAAGTATTTCATAAAAACAATGCCATGAACTTATCATAATTAGAATACATTAGATAATCAAAATATCTATCATGAAATTTGAAGATACTCTAACTGCACAGCTTGAAAGTAATTTGTGTAGCAAAAATACACAAATTACTCCTTCTACTAAGCATGACCATCCTTCTACTGCAGTCAATGTGAAATAATCACAAATTATATAAAAGCAGTGAGCAAAATATGCATTGCATAAATGACCTGAATGGTTAGATATGAAGTGACAATCCCGAGAAGTATATTAATATGACACTTTTACAACATAATAACATGATATTTATGTATGCTGCAACACTATTACCTGATCTTCCACAATCATGACAGCTAATAAGCTGTTCCGGTTTCATTGTTTTTTTGTTCTGGTTGCAATCACCCAAACATAAGTCGCAAACCGTGGACACATCGATACTCGGCGATAGCACTGAAAAGCACTCATCATGAGCAACCCGCAAGCAACACAGACAATCCAATTTAAGCATGCTGTAATGAATGCAGCATATTTTCCAAACAGCTGTAATATCCACGGAATTTTGTTCCACTATTTAGGGATCAATTTTTTTATACATGGTGATAGTCCTGGAATGGGCTATATGTGCCTATACCCAACCATGCATTTCGTAAGCATATTGCAATTCGATAAGCCAATCTTAAAAATTAAAAACAATCTCTGACCTTCTGGCAGTTTCCAAATTTGAAATGTCTTCAGTTTTTTCGACTTCTTCAAAATACTACGCTCTGTTGTGTTACTGCCAAAAAAAACCTCATTGGAGAAAGTTTTTATACTTATTAATATATATAAAGAAATACTAATTGGACATTTCCGAAAGCAAATGGATAACAACAAATGTGTGTATCACCGAAAACAAGCATTTTTTGATACAGTTATAGTTTGATAAAGTAAACCCGTTTGAATCGTTGTAAGCTGAAAAAGTTCTGGATGCTACCCGGAGATGACAACTAAACCCAGATGTTTGTATCCCTCTGCAATAAATAAACTGGTAACCAATAAAGCAAAAGAATCAATCAATACGATGTGCTGGTTGGGGCGTTGTTGATGGACTGACATTATCTGCATGCACATGAGCTCGATGATAGTTTAAACCCGGACGACTTTTATATTTGGCACCGCATACTGAAAGGATGAGTACCAATTAAATGGAAATTAATGTTATCGAATTTAAGAAATTAACACCAAAAAATATTTCCACAGTTAGTCGATGAAAGAAGAAAGGTGACCGGATAGGATATTATTAATACTTCACGCACAGTAAAAAAAAAAAAAGGTCCAGAAATTACGAAACACTTACAATTACATGAAAAAGGTTTGGGATCTGGTGTAAATCCCTGCGTTGGCGGTATATTCACAGATAAGGTTGTCGCATTTTTGCGTCCACCCCGACTCCCTCCTGCAGCACCTCTCCTTTTACGTTTTTTTCTTCCATCTGACCATTCTTCTTCATCTGACGCCTCACCAGGATCTTCTTCGCTTGCTTCCTCCACTTCCATGTCTACTCCTGGTTCTTTTATAACCTATAAATATAGGATAATTAAATTGCCATCATCATCGACAGATTAACCAACAATGAATCAAAATTAATTCATTGTTTTATCATTGCACGATAAAGAAGCAAACAAACTTAATGCTTGGATCGATATAAGCTTCTTCAAAAAGCTTGCATATAAATTAAAAATAACCTTGAAAATCAACCATTTCCCTTCTTTTATCGTAAAACTTCATACATAAATTAATCAAGTTAAGACTTACATAGACTTTTCTTTTTTCAGTGAAATGATTTTCTAATGATGAATTCGCCATCGCTGTCAGTGATTGAAAATCAGTCGGATCTAAAAAAGAAATGATAGTGAAAATAAAATTTCGATAGTACACGAACAATGATTCGCAAATCTCTTTTAAGAATTAAATTTTATAGAACCATTTCAAAGCAAAAAAAATACCAAAAACAAAATAAATAAATAATAAGATCCCGTAGTTACCCTGGCCGGCTGAACTAGCTTGATTTATCACATCGCTAATTGTTGGATTACATTCTAATATATATTTCATTTCAGTTGCATCTGATGTTGGCGCTGACTTCCTTTTCTTCCAACGCCTGCTACCATATGTGCAATACTGAAAAAAAATTGTTATTGGGATAACAGAAATCTATGAAAAATTGAAAAGTGAAATTAAAATGTGAAATATTGGAAGTGTACGAAGGTAAGGAACCACATATGATACAAAAAATACATGGTAATTTAATCGAAAACACCTACAATTATAACTTAATATAAAACCTACACTCACTCTCAAGACAATGAAACAAAAATAGCGACAAAAACAACAATAACATGAGTACATTTAAACTGCGACTGAAACTATAACGAATTCATCACACAAAGGATAACAACACGAGCAATTTCAACACTATAATTATAGTTATAATAACAATAAGTATCTAAAACTGCACCAATGTTAAGAAAGCAGAAAAATTTACTAATAATTCCGCTAGTGACAGTGTAATATTATCAGTAATTTTGCGGATAATAATGATAGTTTTACAATGTACAAAAGTTAGTGGTCATTTAATTTAATGTATCAGTGCAATGCATTCTTCGCAGTAATACAAAGTGGTGCAATGATGAATTGTGTATCAATTTTCACAACCTACATTAATTTTAAACTTGCGAGTATCGAAACATTAAGTGGGCAATGCAACACTCGTAGAAGAAAAAAATTTTTTTTTTTTTTTGGCCTCTTCTTCCTTTTTGTAATTTATTTGCCCAAATTTTACTTGCTTGCCAGAAAAAAAAACAACTAAATACTTCGTTATTATAGTACGTGATAGTCGAATACACGATTCTAATATATGATAATCTAATATATGAAGGGAATTT
Organism: Brugia pahangi; assembly: GCA_012070555.1. NCBI lineage: Eukaryota > Metazoa > Nematoda > Chromadorea > Rhabditida > Onchocercidae > Brugia > Brugia pahangi. Next base: position 49,568 of record JAAVKF010000049.1, on the reverse strand, counting down.
CATTTTAATGAAGGAAAAATTATGTTGATAAACCTGAGAAGGATTTGATGGTGGATATCGATTAGATAGTTCATAAATGGCATGATGTGATGGGTGCTGTGCTATACCAGTTTGAGGATCTAATACCGTATATCGACCTTTTCGTTCTGTTTCTACCCGACTGTTCCATTTCGAGCAATTCTTCATCATTTCTATATACAACGATTCTGATATCATCTTAACCTGTAAAATAATTGCTAAGCCTATTCTCTCATTTACTCGAAATCAATAATATCTTAATTCTAACATATTAATCTAATCTATACTTTATATTAATGTTTCTGATAACGTAATCAACCATTGATAACCTAACCAATCACCAATTACTATCAATCACCTCCACACTTCACATTCATTGATTTTTATTTAACAAATTTCTCTGGACGAACCATAGAATTCCATTATAGATGGTTCGGCCTAATAATTAATTCTTGTATTTATGGTGCGACAAATTAATTATTTAGTATTTTAGAATCGAATAACTGAAGCACGAATTGTTCCTAATTATTACTTAATAACTTCAAGAATTCTAACTAAAAACTGAATATTTCAAAGTTTTTTTTATGCCCAATAAATTGGCATCGTTGATGTGTAATGTAAGCTTTTTTTTTTTTCATTTTTAAAATATTTTATAATGCTCGATTACATTTGTTATAATAAAATCAAATTTATTTATGAGATTCACTAAAGATTAATTTTAATTGATTCTTATTTTTTCATGTTAATTTTTTAACAATACGATCTAATAGAGTTATTCACTGTTGTTGGAATTCGAAAAAAAAAACAGTAAATTGCAATTTTTTTTTGATTCCCAATAAGTTGTGATATATTGGCTTTAAATTAACAAAAACACTTCCCACTTTTGGCAGGCTTTTAATGACCAATTAATGGACATTTTAATAAAAGCATACTGTTAAATGATTTTAATTTGTGAATATTTTCTTGTTGTTTTCTCTCCTTGGATTAAATCTAATTAAATTGATTTATATTAATATGAAATTGTATTATATTGATTGCTATATTGTACTTGCAATTACTTTATGCTATGTGATGAATTCACGGAAACTTTTGTTTGATAAAAGTTTTGATACGAAATGATTTTCTGTTTTTTTGGACTATTACAAGTTGGCTTTATGAAGTGAAAAATATTTCAATTTTATTCATCACAAAACGGGTTTTCATTTGTTTTCTATAAACCTTACACATTTTATATTTGATCTCCACGCGTTCTTTTTAAAGGAAAATGATATTTGTGCTAGCCATAGCAGAGAGATTTTTTGTATACTAATTGCTGTTGCGAAAACTCAGAATGATGAATATTCCCGGCCGTTTAACCAATAAACAACTCCTGCAACATTTGATCTCTGATAAGAATATTCATTGCCTGTTTCGTCGTTCTACACAAAATCCATCAATTTATGATGCAAGTTTATTTTTCTTATCTTATTGACAATCTAACTGACTGTAATAATTTTGTTGGATGTTCCTACTTCCAGAAAAGGAAAAAAGAAACTTGAAATGTTGAATTCAGTCTAATAATCACCGATCAAATTTTAGCTAAAATCGCTGAGCTATAATAATTGCATGTATCATCAGGAAATGAATGGATTACATAGGTGGGAATTGGATTATGTATGTTGGAAATAATTTTATACTATCGCGAAATTAATAAGAGGTACTGAGAAGATAAATTGGTTAATATTTAAATGAAAAGATCAAAATGAATATTTTGTTAGCGCTCTTTTATAGGCTACTTGTGACTCAGAACTGAATGCTTGTACTTATTCAATATTATAAAAATTATACTTATTCAATATTATAAAAAGAAACAGTTGTATAGTAAAATTGAAATATATATTTTATGAAAAATTCGATCCATCATGCATTATCATAACATATTCATTTGTTCAAAAAGTTTTGAAAGGATAAAAGCTACTAAAGAAAGAAATGTTATCAATTTTAGGTCAACAAGCTTTCAGAAGAATCTCAGAAAGAAGGCTCAAAAATACGCTGGACCAAGCGTTCTCCTTTTGGATTGGTATTGAATTTTAGACTTTGCATTTTTTCCAAAAAATTTTCCATCGTTAATTGAGTAATGAATTTTGTTAAGAAAAATGTGGCATTTGAATCTATGCATTCTTGAGATTTAATTCTTGTGAATATACATTAAAAGTATAAAAAAGACGATTGCAGGCTGCACCATTAGTGGCATTTGCTCTTGGTGTATGGCAGTTACAGAGATTGCAGTGGAAAACAAATTTATTGAAAAAAATAGAAGATAGAATGAAACAGGAAGCTGTACCATTTCCAGATGATAAGTAATACTTTAAATTATTTCAGAAGATTTTCATTTCAGTAATAGCATATTCTAAATGACGTGTACATATTTATATAATTAAATAAGTTATTAAACTAATCGGTTTCTAAAAAAAAAGAAAGAAAAAGAAACTTCGCATGATCTATACAAAAATTTAAATTCTTTGGATTTAGTTTGTCGTCATTGGACGATCTTGAATATGCAAAAGTGAAAGTAACGGGTGAATTTCTTCATGACCATGAATTTTATGTGCAACCAAGGCAACGATTTGATAAAGGTGAAACTCATTTGTGCAACCTTTGTGTCATATAAAAAAGTGAGATATCAATGAGACTTTCAGAGGAAAAGAAATCGAAAATTCGACCTGCAGTAAATAATTTTGGTAGCCCTGGTGCACAAGTTATCACTCCGTTTAAACTTCATCCATCGGGGTAAATTTTCAAGGATAAAATAATTCGTTTTAGGCACAGAGAGGATGCTATTTGTTTAGTTCGTGATTATACAGATTTAAATTTAATTGCAATATACACGCAAATTTTGATGCTTTTGCATATTTATTATTGTTAGGATTCAATTTCTAAACTGATTAGATTTAAAGAATCCATGTAAGACCTTTTCCCTTGCTTCATCAACTTTGTTTCGTCTTTTTTGCATTTGTTGAAATTATTTGATATAATTATTTATTCAGCCAGATCATTCTGGTTAATCGCGGATGGGTTTCTCCGCAAAAAATCATTCCTTCAAGTCGAACTGAAGGACAAGTGCAAGGACAAGTTACCTTTGATGCAGTAGTTCGTCATACCGAAAAGGTAACTTACTTTATTGACTGTGACTTTTTTTTTTCACCTAATTCAGAAACCTATGTTTAGTCAATCCAATTTTAGAGGACCAAGAACAAAATATGGGAAAGTTTCAAGAAGTTGTAGCAGTAATCTTGAAGATTAATTTAGCCAGTATATATAGAGACAGTAGTGGTCTTGTTTGTTTATTTTAAAAACCATTGTTTTTTAATTTCCAAATTGTTTATTTTAGAGGCCGTCCTTTATTCGGCGAAATGATCCTGACAATGACCTTTGGTTTTACACAGATATTGAACAAATGGCAGAAAAACATGGCACATTACCCGTTCTTGTTGATGCATGTTATGGTATGAAGATTTGAATTTTTGATATTAAAATATGAAATTTGTAACCTAAATCTTCTGTAGAAGCATGAATTTATTTATGAAATGAGATTACTTTATTTTTTGAAAAGTCTTTAAGTTATCATTTTAGAATCTAGTATTCGAGGTGGTCCAATCGGAGGTCAGACAAGAGTAAACCACAGAAATGATCATATGATGTATGCTTGTTTCTGGTTAGTTCATATTATAGCTTACTTTGCACTCAGCTGATGTTTTATGCCGGTTTAAGCTGATGCAAATTTTCTTCCAGGTTTTCAATTGGAGCGGCAACTTTGTTTGGATGGTTTCTTTAAAAGTAGTTTGATTAGAATCTTGAAATATAATTTATACATTTCAAAACTCTGTGCTTGAGAAATAAAATTTGATCGATTGTGAAAGCTATGAAAATTTCTATAGACTTTCTTCTTTTTTCATTACTTTGTCAAATGGAATTTGTGAATCGCTTTAATGTTCGGTCATTTTTTTTTTTTTTTTTTTTTACCACGTTATGTATTATGAATTTCAGTTAACGAGTTCTAATAGTTTTCTTCTTTTGTTATTTTGTTTAGAAATGTTTAATAAAGCTGACAGAATTTTATCAATATTGCTGTTCCATGATTTGCACAACCTCTCAGACGGTTTACATGCACATATACAAGGACATGCATAAAAATTCACACATACACATACATGCATACCATACCTAAATGCATGCCTAACTATCTACAAGTCATTTCATAGTAATGGAATTAATTACTGAAAGACCGAAAGAATTGATCCGGTCGCCTACTTTTCAGTGTCACGAATATGTCAAATCCTTATCCCATCTTATCACTGATAAATGTTTTAACGAAGACTGGCAATATGAACAGAACAATATGAACAGCGATATATCTATTTGTGTTAATCCATATAATCCCTGAGTGATGCCTGATCTACAATATTTATCTTTGTGCAATCGCACTTTCATCCAATTTCAAGCATTACCGAACTGATAATATTCTTTATCATTGCATTCATATGTAGTGATAAATGTAATGATAAGCAGATTATAATGAGAGCTCTGCTAAAGTAATACTATAAAGAAAATAGAGAATTTTTTTGTACTTTACATAATTCCTAATTATCTTTTAGAACAGAAAGCTTTGTTATCCTGTAGATAATAAAACAACATTATATGTCTCTCATTAAGAGCACTTAGATGCACTATTGAACAGCCTTCTGGCTTCTAGAAATAATGCAACCACTTCAGTGATTTTGTATCTGTAATTTTTTGATTATGTCTAAAACCTTACATTATGTTCTTGTAGATCATGCAGATCTTCAGGTTTGTTTTTGAATTATAGCATTTTTGCTCATTTTTTTGCTCTAGTGAAATTGGTAAAATAATGTAATTGTCCTATTATTTAATCAGTTCATTGGCATCTTAAATTAGTGTTTCTCATCTAAAATCTAAAAAAATCTTTTATAAATGAAGCAGTGTATAAAAAAAATGAGTTTCAAATATTAATGAAACTGTTCCGAGAACAATCAATATTACTATGAAGTGCCGAGTCAGAAGTTATCGTTTTGCGATCTATGACCATGTCATTACTTCAACTACTTGATCCGCGCTATAAATCTGCACAATTCTTAGTCTTCAATAATTAAAAGCAATAAATAGCGAAAAAATGACAAAATATGTTTTATATAAATATCCAACTATGTGTTCTCTTCGCTTGCCTTTAATTGCAATTTAAAACAATCTGTTGTGAATATCGTTTATTTAACCCATCAATTTAGCAAACTTTATGTACTATTTAACTTTGTTCTAATCAACTTTTTCTGTTGCAAACATAATGTAGTAAATGATCTATTCATCAATCTGGTTGCAGTGAATTTATCACAATAGAGAAAGCGAAAGCATTATTTATTGAGCCATTCTCAGTGCAATGCAAATATTTTTTCCAGAAATTTCTAGCCAAAACTTTATCCAAATAACGAAAATTGTTTTGGATTGTAGTTTTTTTCTAATTTTTCAACTTTCCTTTTAACGCATTTGTTCATCTTGTCTAGTTTGAATGATTTGCTAATATCCTGAAATGCAATTAGCACAGAAAGCTCGTCTTTTTTATCGGCACAGAAAACTTTTGTTTTTATTTTTAATTGCATGAAATAAGGCAGGTTTTGGGCGGTTTGTAAGTGGTTTGTAAATGCTTTGCAGCTGGTTTATAATCGGTTTGTAAGCGGTTTGTAATTGGTTTGTAAGTGGTTTGTGATTGGTTTGTGAGTGGTTTGTAATTGGTTTGTAGGTGGTTTGTAATTGGTTTGAAAGTGGTTTGTAATTGGTTTGTAACTGGTTTGTAATTGGTTTGCGAGTGGTTTGTAAGTGGTTTGTAATTGGTTTGTAATTGGTTTGCGAGTGGTTTGTAATTGGTTTGTTGGTGGTTTGTAATTGGTTTGTAAGTGGTTTGTAATTGGTTTGCAATTGGTTTGTAAGTGGTTTGTTGGTGGTTTGTAAGCGGTTTGTAATTGGTTTGTGAGTGGTTTGTAATTGGTTTGTGAGTGGTTTGTAATTGGTTTGTGAGTGGTTTGTAATTGGTTTGTTGGTGGTTTGTAATTGGTTTGCAATTGGTTTGTAAGTGGTTTGTAACTGGTTTGTGAGTGGTTTGTAATTGGTTTGTAGGTGGTTTATAATTGGTTTGTAATTGGTTTGCAATTGGTTTGTAATTGGTTTGTATTGGTTTATAGGTGGTTTGCAATTGGTTTGCAATTGATTTGGTTTGTAATTGGTTTGTAGGTTGTTTGTGAGTGGTTTGTGAGTCGTTTATAAGTGGCTTGCAATTGGTTTATAAGTGGTAACTAATGCAAGAACATGTTTATTGTTGCTTTGTAAATGGTTTGTTATCATTCAAGTATTGTTGGAAGGACATATTAAAGCTTCTAGAATATTGCCCACTAATATCTTCGAAAAAAAAAACATCCTTCATTCATGAAAAGAATTATACAAAGGATACAAAAGACAATTAAAAAAGAATAAGAAGTACTCATATTTATAAATAAAACTAACCTGACATCCACCCCTAATACACCTTAACGAAATATAATAGGGTATATATATATGCACGAAATATAATAGGGTATATATATATATATATATATATATATATTACATAGGTACATATAACACTAACAAAAAAGAAGTTAAATAGAAGATCAAAAAAACATGTTTGCCTGATCTAAAGTAACAGCAACAGAGCGAATATTCTGAGTAGTAACTATAAAATTAATAGCATCAAGTAAAGAACCAATACCTATATATGTAAACCCAAAATTATTGCTCCAAAGAAACTTTTGGCTGACCTTCAACACTTAAAGAGAATAAAAAGTCCAACTACTACCTGGGCCACCACCAATAAAAAAAGATTGATAAACCATTAATATAAAGAAACAAAAGTAAACCAAAAAGATAAAGCATTAACCGAGGAAACGCCATCTCTGGAGCACCTAACATAACAGGTAATACTCAATTATCAAATAGGTATCATTATAAAAAATTATTAAAACACCATGCATAGTCAAAACAGAATTATGGACTTGACCACTACCAAAAAACAAATAACCACCAGGCCTAGATAACTCAAAAAGAATAATTATAGATAACAAAGATCCACCAAAACCAGCTCAATAACCTAAAATAATATAATAAGTACTAGTAGTTTTATAATTAACAGTATTAATAATTCTTTGCTTTAACACATTACCAAAAGTTATACCACAAAAATATTCATATTAAATAACAAAAATGAATCAAAAAAATTATAAACTATAAAAACTAATGGCAAACTAATAATAGCCCGACTATCACAAATATAACTGACCTTATTGCCTACAATAAACAAACCATAACATAAACAGAATAGTAAAAAGAAACTAAATAATACATAAAAAGGAAAAAAAAAAACAGAACTAAATCAATTTAATATCATATACTCAGAAAAGAAAGAAATAAAACTATAAAATCCAAATTAAGAAACCATTACAAGAAAAATCAAACAAAATAGCATACTAATACTGAAATAACCCCGTAAATAATAAATCAATGACTTCTAGCAATATAATAAAATTCACCAATAAATAATAAAATCTCTACTTTTCAGTGCAACGAATATGTCAAATCCTTATCCCATCTTATCACTGATAAATGTTTTAACGAAGACTGGCAATATGAACAGAACAATATGAACAGCGATATATCTATTTGTGTTAATCCATATAATCCCTGAGTGATGCCTGATCTACAATATTTATCTTTGTGCAATCGCACTTTCATCCAATTTCAAGCATTACCGAACTGATAATATTCTTTATCATTGCATTCATATGTAGTGATAAATGTAATGATAAGCAGATTATAATGAGAGCTCTGCTAAAGTAATACTATAAAGAAAATAGAGAATTTTTTGTACTTTACATAATTCCTAATTATCTTTTAGAACAGAAAGCTTTGTTATCCTGTAGATAATAAAACAACATTATATGTCTCTCATTAAGAGCACTTAGATGCACTATTGAACAGCCTTCTGGCTTCTAGAAATAATGCAACCACTTCAGTGATTTTGTATCTGTAATTTTTTGATTATGTCTAAAACCTTACATTATGTTCTTGTAGATCATGCAGATCTTCAGGTTTGTTTTTGAATTATAGCATTTTTGCTCATTTTTTGCTCTAGTGAAATTGGTAAAATAATGTAATTGTCCTATTATTTAATCAGTTCATTGGCATCTTAAATTAGTGTTTCTCATCTAAAATCTAAAAATCTTTTATAAATGAAGCAGTGTATAAAAAAATGAGTTTCAAATATTAATGAAACTGTTCCGAGAACAATCAATATTACTATGAAGTGCCGAGTCAGAAGTTATCGTTTTGCGATCTATGACCATGTCATTACTTCAACTACTTGATCCGCGCTATAAATCTGCACAATTCTTAGTCTTCAATAATTAAAAGCAATAAATAGCGAAAAATGACAAAATATGTTTTATATAAATATCCAACTATGTGTTCTCTTCGCTTGCCTTTAATTGCAATTTAAAACAATCTGTTGTGAATATCGTTTATTTAACCCATCAATTTAGCAAACTTTATGTACTATTTAACTTTGTTCTAATCAACTTTTTTCTGTTGCAAACATAATGTAGTAAATGATCTATTCATCAATCTGGTTGCAGTGAATTTATCACAATAGAGAAAGCGAAAGCATTATTTATTGAGCCATTCTCAGTGCAATGCAAATATTTTTTCCAGAAATTTCTAGCCAAAACTTTATCCAAATAACGAAAATTGTTTTGGATTGTAGTTTTTTTCTAATTTTTCAACTTTCCTTTTAACGCATTTGTTCATCTTGTCTAGTTTGAATGATTTGCTAATATCCTGAAATGCAATTAGCACAGAAAGCTCGTTTTTTTTATCGGCACAGAAAACTTTTGTTTTTATTTTTAATTGCATGAAATAAGGCAGGTTTTGGGCGGTTTGTAAGTGGTTTGTAAATGCTTTGCAGCTGGTTTATAATCGGTTTGTAAGCGGTTTGTAATTGGTTTGTAAGTGGTTTGTGATTGGTTTGTGAGTGGTTTGTAATTGGTTTGTAGGTGGTTTGTAATTGGTTTGAAAGTGGTTTGTAATTGGTTTGTAATTGGTTTGTGAGTGGTTTGCAATTGGTTTGTAAGTGGTTTGTAATTAGTTTGTAAGCGGTTTGTAATTGGTTTGTGAGTGGTTTGTAATTGGTTTGTGAGTGGTTTGTAATTGGTTTGTGAGTGGTTTGTAATTGGTTTGTATTGGTTTATAGGTGGTTTGCAATTGGTTTGCAATTGATTTGGTTTGTAATTGGTTTGTAGGTTGTTTGTGAGTGGTTTGTGAGTCGTTTATAAGTGGCTTGCAATTGGTTTATAAGTGGTAACTAATGCAAGAACATGTTTATTGTTGCTTTGTAAATGGTTTGTTATCATTCAAGTATTGTTGGAAGGACATATTAAAGCTTCTAGAATATTGCCCACTAATATCTTCGAAAAAAAAACATCCTTCATTCATGAAAAAGAATTATACAAAGGATACAAAAGACAATTAAAAAAGAATAAGAAGTACTCATATTTATAAATAAAACTAACCTGACATCCACCCCTAATACACCTTAACGAAATATAATAGGGTATATATATATACATATATAATAACCACAAACATGCATTAACAAAAAGATAGTCAAGAAGAAAAATAAAAAAATCTTCTTTACCTTCCTTCTTTAGTAATTTAAGACCACCAAATAACGCTTGAAAAACTCCAGAGTAACCAACTTTATTAGGTTCAATACGATACTGAGTTCCACCCAAAAATGATGTCCTATTAAAGGTAAAAAAACAACAGCCTGTAAAATAAAAATAATTATAAAAAAATACCAATATAATAAAAACAAACAAAGAGAAATCCAAAGTATTTACAATTCTCTATTCTAATATAAACTAATACTTTTAAACATAGAGACAAGTTTCCTTACCTCTACCATACTACAACTTACGCTCCTGTAGACCATTGACGGATGGTTTGTACCACTTTGTTTATTAAATTCCTTAATATATAAAAAAAATTTATTTTCTCCTCTAATTTCAAAAAAAAATAAAATAATCCAAAAAAATTTAATAATAGTAACACACGATTATAAATATATAAGCCAAATATATATATATATATATATATATATGTTTTAAATAACAAAACATAAAAGCATTACAAATAAAATAAAAACTAAACAATCATACATGTGCCAATAAGACTAACTAAAAAGAGGGCTCTCTATACGTTCCAAAGAAAATCCAAAGTCAGTCAATATTTTTTTTTTTAAATAAAACTTTACTCCCGAATTAATTAATTTTGATTACCTGGATACTAATCCAGTTCAAAAACCAAATTTTAAACGTCTTTTAAATAATAATAAAAAAAAAAAAAAAAACTAAAACATTTTACAAAAATAACATAAAAATAAAAAGATGAAAAAAAGACACAACAACAAATAGAGTTGAAAATTAAAATGTATTGCCGATTACTCTGGAACACTTATAAAACAATTAAAAACTACCAGTGAACAAAAATTACACATTAAATAAACTAAAAATAAGCAATATTATCTTAACACAACCAAAACCAAAATCAAACTTAATATTATAAAAAAAAAAAACATAATCTTATCAACACCAAAATTCTTAACACTAAAAAAAAATAACTAAACCAAAAATTCCGGATATAACACCAAAACACAAAAATTAAAAAAAAAAAATAATAAAAAAAAAAAAAAAAAACATAATAAATAAGCAAAGAAAAAAAACAACAATTCAATACGAAGCAAAACAAAAATTAAAAAATTATACTTAAAAACAAAATATAAAAAACAAAAAAAAAAAAAAAAAAAAAAAAAAAATAATACCTAAAGAATAAATCTTTTGATTAAAAGTCAAAAATTCTAAATTTAAAATAATCCTTTAAATATGATAAAACCTCGAAAATATGAATCTCACAGACTTAAAAATTATCCTACCTCATTAAAAGAATCTTTAACCTACTAATCAACAATTAGTTATACAAAAATTATACTTAAAATTCCTACTAGCTTAAAACCAGCCGCGCTTAAAACGAATATAGTTTTTATACTAAAAAGCCCTAGTGCATAAAAATCTTAAGATTGCAAATCAAATATAATAATTTTATAATATACACACATATAAGATAATTTATTTATTAAGAATGAAGTAGTTGGTATATTAAATAAATACAATTCTATAACATTAAAGTTATAATACTCTAAGAATTGTATTCAATTTAGTAATTATTAATAGAATAATTACTAATATTTGGCAATAATTATATTGAAAAAGAAAAATATAAATATACCATTAATACCAAGATAATCTGGAGATAAAATACCCACAGGAGATCAAATTCCCCTAACCAAGTTAAAGGTCATAAAGAAGAATCTAAAAAGGTCCAAAAATAGAAAAAATCAAGTCAATTCACTAAATAAAAATAAACGAAATCCTTGATCAAATATTCGATAATCATAAAAAGAATATTGTCCACTAATATCTTCTAAAAACATTCTTTATCCATAAAAAAGTAACATATAAAAGTTACAAAAACAAATAAAAAGAATAGGAAATACCCATATTTATAAATAAAACTAATCCAACAGACACTCCTAATACACCTAATCCAAATGTAATAGGATAATAACTAAATTCCATTTTATGATACCAGGCAAAATGCTAACACAAAACAGGCAAAATGATAACACATACCTCAGGATAGCTCAGGATGACCAAAAATCAAAATAAATGTTGATAGAATAAAGGATTACCTCCATTCTTAGTATCATAAAAAGAAGTATTAAAATTACGGTCAAATAATAAAAGTAATAACGAACCAGCTTACATAGGTACATATAACACTAACAAAAAGAAGTTAAATAGAAGATCAAAAAACATGTTTGCCTGATCTAAAGTAACAGCAACAGAGCGAATATTCTGAGTAGTAACTATAAAATTAATAGCATCAAGTAAAGAACCAATACCTATATATGTAAACCCAAAATTATTGCTCCAAAGAAACTTTTGGCTGACCTTCAACACTTAAAGAGAATAAAAAGTCCAACTACTACCTGGGCCACCACCACCAATAAAAAGATTGATAAACCATTAATATAAAGAAACAAAAGTAAACCAAAAGATAAAGCATTAACCGAGGAAACGCCATCTCTGGAGCACCTAACATAACAGGTAATACTCAATTATCAAATAGGTATCATTATAAAAAATTATTAAAACACCATGCATAGTCAAAACAGAATTATGGACTTGACCACTACCAAAAACAAATAACCACCAGGCCTAGATAACTCAAAAAGAATAATTATAGATAACAAAGATCCACCAAAACCAGCTCAATAACCTAAAATAATATAATAAGTACTAGTAGTTTTATAATTAACAGTATTAATAATTCTTTGCTTTAACACATTACCAAAAGTTATACCACAAAAATATTCATATTAAATAACAAAATGAATCAAAAATTATAAACTATAAAAACTAATGGCAAACTAATAATAGCCCGACTATCACAAATATAACTGACCTTATTGCCTACAATAAAACAAACCATAACATAAACAGAATAGTAAAAAGAAACTAAATAATACATAAAAAGGAAAAAAAAAAACAGAACTAAATCAATTTAATATCATATACTCAGAAAAGAAAGAAATAAAACTATAAAATCCAAATTAAGAAACCATTACAAGAAAAATCAAACAAAATAGCATACTAATACTGAAATAACCCCGTAAATAATAAATCAATGACTTCTAGCAATATAATAAAATTCACCAATAAATAATAAAATTCTCTACTTTTCAGTGCAACGAATATGTCAAATCCTTATCCCATCTTATCACTGATAAATGTTTTAACGAAGACTGGCAATATGAACAGAACAATATGAACAGCGATATATCTATTTGTGTTAATCCATATAATCCCTGAGTGATGCCTGATCTACAATATTTATCTTTGTGCAATCGCACTTTCATCCAATTTCAAGCATTACCGAACTGATAATATTCTTTATCATTGCATTCATATGTAGTGATAAATGTAATGATAAGCAGATTATAATGAGAGCTCTGCTAAAGTAATACTATAAAGAAAATAGAGAATTTTTTTGTACTTTACATAATTCCTAATTATCTTTTAGAACAGAAAGCTTTGTTATCCTGTAGATAATAAAACAACATTATATGTCTCTCATTAAGAGCACTTAGATGCACTATTGAACAGCCTTCTGGCTTCTAGAAATAATGCAACCACTTCAGTGATTTTGTATCTGTAATTTTTTGATTATGTCTAAAACCTTACATTATGTTCTTGTAGATCATGCAGATCTTCAGGTTTGTTTTTGAATTATAGCATTTTTGCTCATTTTTTTGCTCTAGTGAAATTGGTAAAATAATGTAATTGTCCTATTATTTAATCAGTTCATTGGCATCTTAAATTAGTGTTTCTCATCTAAAATCTAAAAAAATCTTTTATAAATGAAGCAGTGTATAAAAAAAATGAGTTTCAAATATTAATGAAACTGTTCCGAGAACAATCAATATTACTATGAAGTGCCGAGTCAGAAGTTATCGTTTTTGTAAGTGGTTTGTAAATGCTTTGCAGCTGGTTTATAATCGGTTTGTAAGCGGTTTGTAATTGGTTTGTAAGTGGTTTGTGATTGGTTTGTGAGTGGTTTGTAATTGGTTTGTAGGTGGTTTGTAATTGGTTTGAAAGTGGTTTGTAATTGGTTTGTAACTGGTTTGTAATTGGTTTTCGAGTGGTTTGTAAGTGGTTTGTAATTGGTTTGTAATTGGTTTGCGAGTGGTTTGTAATTGGTTTGTTGGTGGTTTGTAATTGGTTTGTAAGTGGTTTGTAATTGGTTTGCAATTGGTTTGTAAGTGGTTTGTAATTGGTTTGTAAGCGGTTTGTAATTGGTTTGTGAGTGGTTTGTAATTGGTTTGTGAGTGGTTTGTAATTGGTTTGTGAGTGGTTTGTAATTGGTTTGTGAGTGGTTTGTAATTGGTTTGTTGGTGGTTTGTAATTGGTTTGCAATTGGTTTGTAAGTGGTTTGTAACTGGTTTGTGAGTGGTTTGTAATTGGTTTGTAGGTGGTTTATAATTGGTTTGTAATTGGTTTGCAATTGGTTTGTAATTGGTTTGTATTGGTTTATAGGTGGTTTGCAATTGGTTTGCAATTGATTTGGTTTGTAATTGGTTTGTAGGTTGTTTGTGAGTGGTTTGTGAGTCGTTTATAAGTGGCTTGCAATTGGTTTATAAGTGGTAACTAATGCAAGAACATGTTTATTGTTGCTTTGTAAATGGTTTGTTATCATTCAAGTATTGTTGGAAGGACATATTAAAGCTTCTAGAATATTGCCCACTAATATCTTCGAAAAAAAAACATCCTTCATTCATGAAAAAGAATTATACAAAGGATACAAAAGACAATTAAAAAAGAATAAGAAGTACTCATATTTATAAATAAAACTAACCTGACATCCACCCCTAATACACCTTAACGAAATATAATAGGTATATATATATACATATATAATAACCACAAACATGCATTAACAAAAAGATAGTCAAGAAGAAAAATAAAAAAAATCTTCTTTACCTTCCTTCTTTAGTAATTTAAGACCACCAAATAACGCTTGAAAAACTCCAGAGTAACCAACTTTATTAGGTTCAATACGATACTGAGTTCCACCCAAAAAATGATGTCCTATTAAAGGTAAAAAAACAACAGCCTGTAAAATAAAAATAATTATAAAAAAAATACCAATATAATAAAAAACAAACAAAGAGAAATCCAAAGTATTTACAATTCTCTATTCTAATATAAACTAATACTTTTAAACATAGAGACAAGTTTCCTTACCTCTACCATACTACAACTTACGCTCCTGTAGACCATTGACGGATGGTTTGTACCACTTTGTTTATTAAATTCCTTAATATATAAAAAAAAAATTTATTTTCTCCTCTAATTTCAAAAAAAAAATAAAATAATCCAAAAAAAATTTAATAATAGTAACACACGATTATAAATATATAAGCCAAATATATATATATATATATATATATATATGTTTTAAATAACAAAACATAAAAGCATTACAAATAAAATAAAAACTAAACAATCATACATGTGCCAATAAGACTAACTAAAAAGAGGGCTCTCTATACGTTCCAAAGAAAAATCCAAAGTCAGTCAATATTTTTTTTTTTTAAATAAAACTTTACTCCCGAATTAATTAATTTTGATTACCTGGATACTAATCCAGTTCAAAAACCAAATTTTAAACGTCTTTTAAATAAATAAAAAAAAAAAAAAAAAAACTAAAACATTTTACAAAAATAACATAAAAATAAAAGATGAAAAAAAGACACAACAACAAATAGAGTTGAAAATTAAAATGTATTGCCGATTACTCTGGAACACTTATAAAACAATTAAAAAACTACCAGTGAACAAAAAATTACACATTAAATAAACTAAAAATAAGCAATATTATCTTAACACAACCAAAACCAAAATCAAACTTAATATTATAAAAAAAAAAAAACATAATCTTATCAACACCAAAATTCTTAACACTAAAAAAAAATAACTAAACCAAAAATTCCGGATATAACACCAAAACACAAAAATTAAAAAAAAATAATAAAATTAAAAAAAAAAAAAAAAACATAATAAATAAGCAAAGAAAAAAAACAACAATTCAATACGAAGCAAAACAAAAATTAAAAAATTATACTTAAAAACAAAATATAAAAAACAAAAAAAAAAAAAAAAAAAAAAAAATAATACCTAAAGAATAAATCTTTTGATTAAAAGTCAAAAATTCTAAATTTAAAATAATCCTTTAAATATGATAAAACCTCGAAAATATGAATCTCACAGACTTAAAAATTATCCTACCTCATTAAAAGAATCTTTAACCTACTAATCAACAATTAGTTATACAAAAATTATACTTAAAATTCCTACTAGCTTAAAACCAGCCGCGCTTAAAACGAATATAGTTTTTATACTAAAAAGCCCTAGTGCATAAAAATCTTAAGATTGCAAATCAAATATAATAATTTTATAATATACACACATATAAGATAATTTATTTATTAAGAATGAAGTAGTTGGTATATTAAATAAATACAATTCTATAACATTAAAGTTATAATACTCTAAGAATTGTATTCAATTTAGTAATTATTAATAGAATAATTACTAATATTTGGCAATAATTATATTGAAAAAGAAAAATATAAATATACCATTAATACCAAGATAATCTGGAGATAAAATACCCACAGGAGATCAAATTCCCCTAACCAAGTTAAAGGTCATAAAGAAGAATCTAAAAGGTCCAAAAATAGAAAAAATCAAGTCAATTCACTAAATAAAAATAAACGAAATCCTTGATCAAATATTCGATAATCATAAAAAGAATATTGTCCACTAATATCTTCTAAAAACATTCTTTATCCATAAAAAGTAACATATAAAAGTTACAAAAACAAATAAAAAGAATAGGAAATACCCATATTTATAAATAAAACTAATCCAACAGACACTCCTAATACACCTAATCCAAATGTAATAGGATAATAACTAAATTCCATTTTATGATACCAGGCAAAATGCTAACACAAAACAGGCAAAATGATAACACATACCTCAGGATAGCTCAGGATGACCAAAAATCAAAATAAATGTTGATAGAATAAAGGATTACCTCCATTCTTAGTATCATAAAAAGAAGTATTAAAATTACGGTCAAATAATAAAAGTAATAACGAACCAGCTTACATAGGTACATATAACACTAACAAAAAGAAGTTAAATAGAAGATCAAAAAACATGTTTGCCTGATCTAAAGTAACAGCAACAGAGCGAATATTCTGAGTAGTAACTATAAAATTAATAGCATCAAGTAAAGAACCAATACCTATATATGTAAACCCAAAATTATTGCTCCAAAGAAACTTTTGGCTGACCTTCAACACTTAAAGAGAATAAAAAGTCCAACTACTACCTGGGCCACCACCAATAAAAAAGATTGATAAACCATTAATATAAAGAAACAAAAGTAAACCAAAAAGATAAAGCATTAACCGAGGAAACGCCATCTCTGGAGCACCTAACATAACAGGTAATACTCAATTATCAAATAGGTATCATTATAAAAAAATTATTAAAACACCATGCATAGTCAAAACAGAATTATGGACTTGACCACTACCAAAAAACAAATAACCACCAGGCCTAGATAACTCAAAAAGAATAATTATAGATAACAAAGATCCACCAAAACCAGCTCAATAACCTAAAATAATATAATAAGTACTAGTAGTTTTATAATTAACAGTATTAATAATTCTTTGCTTTAACACATTACCAAAAGTTATACCACAAAAATATTCATATTAAATAACAAAAATGAATCAAAAAAAATTATAAACTATAAAAACTAATGGCAAACTAATAATAGCCCGACTATCACAAATATAACTGACCTTATTGCCTACAATAAAACAAACCATAACATAAACAGAATAGTAAAAAGAAACTAAATAATACATAAAAAGGAAAAAAAAAAAAGAACTAAATCAATTTAATATCATATACTCAGAAAAGAAAGAAATAAAACTATAAAATCCAAATTAAGAAACCATTACAAGAAAAATCAAACAAAATAGCATACTAATACTGAAATAACCCCGTAAATAATAAATCAATGACTTCTAGCAATATAATAAAATTCACCAATAAATAATAAAATTCTCTACTTTTCAGTGCAACGAATATGTCAAATCCTTATCCCATCTTATCACTGATAAATGTTTTAACGAAGACTGGCAATATGAACAGAACAATATGAACAGCGATATATCTATTTGTGTTAATCCATATAATCCCTGAGTGATGCCTGATCTACAATATTTATCTTTGTGCAATCGCACTTTCATCCAATTTCAAGCATTACCGAACTGATAATATTCTTTATCATTGCATTCATATGTAGTGATAAATGTAATGATAAGCAGATTATAATGAGAGCTCTGCTAAAGTAATACTATAAAGAAAATAGAGAATTTGTATTGTACTTTACATAATTCCTAATTATCTTTTAGAACAGAAAGCTTTGTTATCCTGTAGATAATAAAACAACATTATATGTCTCTCATTAAGAGCACTTAGATGCACTATTGAACAGCCTTCTGGCTTCTAGAAATAATGCAACCACTTCAGTGATTTTGTATCTGTAATTTTTTGATTATGTCTAAAACCTTACATTATGTTCTTGTAGATCATGCAGATCTTCAGGTTTGTTTTTGAATTATAGCATTTTTGCTCATTTTTTTGCTCTAGTGAAATTGGTAAAATAATGTAATTGTCCTATTATTTAATCAGTTCATTGGCATCTTAAATTAGTGTTTCTCATCTAAAATCTAAAAAAATCTTTTATAAATGAAGCAGTGTATAAAAAAAATGAGTTTCAAATATTAATGAAACTGTTCCGAGAACAATCAATATTACTATGAAGTGCCGAGTCAGAAGTTATCGTTTTGCGATCTATGACCATGTCATTACTTCAACTACTTGATCCGCGCTATAAATCTGCACAATTCTTAGTCTTCAATAATTAAAAGCAATAAATAGCGAAAAAATGACAAAATATGTTTTATATAAATATCCAACTATGTGTTCTCTTCGCTTGCCTTTAATTGCAATTTAAAACAATCTGTTGTGAATATCGTTTATTTAACCCATCAATTTAGCAAACTTTATGTACTATTTAACTTTGTTCTAATCAACTTTTTTCTGTTGCAAACATAATGTAGTAAATGATCTATTCATCAATCTGGTTGCAGTGAATTTATCACAATAGAGAAAGCGAAAGCATTATTTATTGAGCCATTCTCAGTGCAATGCAAATATTTTTTCCAGAAATTTCTAGCCAAAACTTTATCCAAATAACGAAAATTGTTTTGGATTGTAGTTTTTTTCTAATTTTTCAACTTTCCTTTTAACGCATTTGTTCATCTTGTCTAGTTTGAATGATTTGCTAATATCCTGAAATGCAATTAGCACAGAAAGCTCGTTTTTTTTATCGGCACAGAAAACTTTTGTTTTTATTTTTAATTGCATGAAATAAGGCAGGTTTTGGGCGGTTTGTAAGTGGTTTGTAAATGCTTTGCAGCTGGTTTATAATCGGTTTGTAAGCGGTTTGTAATTGGTTTGTAAGTGGTTTGTGATTGGTTTGTGAGTGGTTTGTAATTGGTTTGTAGGTGGTTTGTAATTGGTTTGAAAGTGGTTTGTAATTGGTTTGTAACTGGTTTGTAATTGGTTTGCGAGTGGTTTGTAAGTGGTTTGTAATTGGTTTGTAATTGGTTTGCGAGTGGTTTGTAATTGGTTTGTTGGTGGTTTGTAATTGGTTTGTAAGTGGTTTGTAATTGGTTTGCAATTGGTTTGTAAGTGGTTTGTAATTGGTTTGTAAGCGGTTTGTAATTGGTTTGTGAGTGGTTTGTAATTGGTTTGTGAGTGGTTTGTAATTGGTTTGTGAGTGGTTTGTAATTGGTTTGTGAGTGGTTTGTAATTGGTTTGTTGGTGGTTTGTAATTGGTTTGCAATTGGTTTGTAAGTGGTTTGTAACTGGTTTGTGAGTGGTTTGTAATTGGTTTGTAGGTGGTTTATAATTGGTTTGTAATTGGTTTGCAATTGGTTTGTAATTGGTTTGTATTGGTTTATAGGTGGTTTGCAATTGGTTTGCAATTGATTTGGTTTGTAATTGGTTTGTAGGTTGTTTGTGAGTGGTTTGTGAGTCGTTTATAAGTGGCTTGCAATTGGTTTATAAGTGGTAACTAATGCAAGAACATGTTTATTGTTGCTTTGTAAATGGTTTGTTATCATTCAAGTATTGTTGGAAGGACATATTAAAGCTTCTAGAATATTGCCCACTAATAAAAAAAAAAAAAAAAAACATCCTTCATTCATGAAAAAGAATTATACAAAGGATACAAAAGACAATTAAAAAAGAATAAGAAGTACTCATATTTATAAATAAAACTAACCTGACATCCACCCCTAATACACCTTAACGAAATATAATAGGGTATATATATATACATATATAATAACCACAAACATGCATTAACAAAAAAGATAGTCAAGAAGAAAAATAAAAAAAATCTTCTTTACCTTCCTTCTTTAGTAATTTAAGACCACCAAATAACGCTTGAAAAACTCCAGAGTAACCAACTTTATTAGGTTCAATACGATACTGAGTTCCACCCAAAAAATGATGTCCTATTAAAGGTAAAAAAACAACAGCCTGTAAAATAAAAATAATTATAAAAAAAATACCAATATAATAAAAAACAAACAAAGAGAAATCCAAAGTATTTACAATTCTCTATTCTAATATAAACTAATACTTTTAAACATAGAGACAAGTTTCCTTACCTCTACCATACTACAACTTACGCTCCTGTAGACCATTGACGGATGGTTTGTACCACTTTGTTTATTAAATTCCTTAATATATAAAAAAAAAATTTATTTTCTCCTCTAATTTCAAAAAAAAAATAAAATAATCCAAAAAAAATTTAATAATAGTAACACACGATTATAAATATATAAGCCATATATATATATATATATATATATATATGTTTTAAATAACAAAACATAAAAGCATTACAAATAAAATAAAAACTAAACAATCATACATGTGCCAATAAGACTAACTAAAAAAGAGGGCTCTCTATACGTTCCAAAGAAAAATCCAAAGTCAGTCAATATTTTTTTTTTTAAATTTTACTCCCGAATTAATTAATTTTGATTACCTGGATACTAATCCAGTTCAAAAACCAAATTTTAAACGTCTTTTTAAATAATAATAAAAAAAAAAAAAAAAAACTAAAACATTTTACAAAAATAACATAAAAATAAAAAGATGAAAAAAAAGACACAACAACAAATAGAGTTGAAAATTAAAATGTATTGCCGATTACTCTGGAACACTTATAAAACAATTAAAAAACTACCAGTGAACAAAAATTACACATTAAATAAACTAAAAA
Source organism: Brugia pahangi (assembly GCA_012070555.1). Classification (NCBI taxonomy): domain Eukaryota; kingdom Metazoa; phylum Nematoda; class Chromadorea; order Rhabditida; family Onchocercidae; genus Brugia; species Brugia pahangi. The sequence continues at coordinate 28,346 of JAAVKF010000049.1, read as the reverse complement.
TAAGCAATATTATCTTAACACAACCAAAACCAAAATCAAACTTAATATTATAAAAAAAAAAAAACATAATCTTATCAACACCAAAATTCTTAACACTAAAAAAATAACTAAACCAAAAATTCCGGATATAACACCAAAACACAAAAATTAAAAAAAAATAATAAAATTAAAAAAAAAAAAAAAAAAACATAATAAATAAGCAAAGAAAAAAACAACAATTCAATACGAAGCAAAACAAAAATTAAAAAATTATACTTAAAAACAAAATATAAAAAACAAAAAACAAAAAAAAAAAAAAAAAATAATACCTAAAGAATAAATCTTTTGATTAAAAGTCAAAAATTCTAAATTTAAAATAATCCTTTAAATATGATAAAACCTCGAAAATATGAATCTCACAGACTTAAAAATTATCCTACCTCATTAAAAGAATCTTTAACCTACTAATCAACAATTAGTTATACAAAAATTATACTTAAAATTCCTACTAGCTTAAAACCAGCCGCGCTTAAAACGAATATAGTTTTTATACTAAAAAGCCCTAGTGCATAAAAATCTTAAGATTGCAAATCAAATATAATAATTTTATAATATACACACATATAAGATAATTTATTTATTAAGAATGAAGTAGTTGGTATATTAAATAAATACAATTCTATAACATTAAAGTTATAATACTCTAAGAATTGTATTCAATTTAGTAATTATTAATAGAATAATTACTAATATTTGGCAATAATTATATTGAAAAAGAAAAATATAAATATACCATTAATACCAAGATAATCTGGAGATAAAATACCCACAGGAGATCAAATTCCCCTAACCAAGTTAAAGGTCATAAAGAAGAATCTAAAAAGGTCCAAAAATAGAAAAAATCAAGTCAATTCACTAAATAAAAATAAACGAAATCCTTGATCAAATATTCGATAATCATAAAAAGAATATTGTCCACTAATATCTTCTAAAAAAACATTCTTTATCCATAAAAAAGTAACATATAAAAGTTACAAAAAACAAATAAAAAAGAATAGGAAATACCCATATTTATAAATAAAACTAATCCAACAGACACTCCTAATACACCTAATCCAAATGTAATAGGATAATAACTAAATTCCATTTTATGATACCAGGCAAAATGCTAACACAAAACAGGCAAAATGATAACACATACCTCAGGATAGCTCAGGATGACCAAAAAATCAAAATAAATGTTGATAGAATAAAGGATTACCTCCATTCTTAGTATCATAAAAAGAAGTATTAAAATTACGGTCAAATAATAAAAGTAATAACGAACCAGCTTACATAGGTACATATAACACTAACAAAAAAGAAGTTAAATAGAAGATCAAAAAAACATGTTTGCCTGATCTAAAGTAACAGCAACAGAGCGAATATTCTGAGTAGTAACTATAAAATTAATAGCATCAAGTAAAGAACCAATACCTATATATGTAAACCCAAAATTATTGCTCCAAAGAAACTTTTGGCTGACCTTCAACACTTAAAGAGAATAAAAAGTCCAACTACTACCTGGGCCACCACCAATAAAAAAAGATTGATAAACCATTAATATAAAGAAACAAAAGTAAACCAAAAAGATAAAGCATTAACCGAGGAAACGCCATCTCTGGAGCACCTAACATAACAGGTAATACTCAATTATCAAATAGGTATCATTATAAAAAAAATTATTAAAACACCATGCATAGTCAAAACAGAATTATGGACTTGACCACTACCAAAAAACAAATAACCACCAGGCCTAGATAACTCAAAAAGAATAATTATAGATAACAAAGATCCACCAAAACCAGCTCAATAACCTAAAATAATATAATAAGTACTAGTAGTTTTATAATTAACAGTATTAATAATTCTTTGCTTTAACACATTACCAAAAGTTATACCACAAAAAATATTCATATTAAATAACAAAAATGAATCAAAAAAAATTATAAACTATAAAAACTAATGGCAAACTAATAATAGCCCGACTATCACAAATATAACTGACCTTATTGCCTACAATAAAACAAACCATAACATAAACAGAATAGTAAAAAGAAACTAAATAATACATAAAAAGGAAAAAAAAAAAAAACAGAACTAAATCAATTTAATATCATATACTCAGAAAAGAAAGAAATAAAACTATAAAATCCAAATTAAGAAACCATTACAAGAAAAATCAAACAAAATAGCATACTAATACTGAAATAACCCCGTAAATAATAAATCAATGACTTCTAGCAATATAATAAAATTCACCAATAAATAATAAAATTCTCTACTTTTCAGTGCAACGAATATGTCAAATCCTTATCCCATCTTATCACTGATAAATGTTTTAACGAAGACTGGCAATATGAACAGAACAATATGAACAGCGATATATCTATTTGTGTTAATCCATATAATCCCTGAGTGATGCCTGATCTACAATATTTATCTTTGTGCAATCGCACTTTCATCCAATTTCAAGCATTACCGAACTGATAATATTCTTTATCATTGCATTCATATGTAGTGATAAATGTAATGATAAGCAGATTATAATGAGAGCTCTGCTAAAGTAATACTATAAAGAAAATAGAGAATTTTTTTGTACTTTACATAATTCCTAATTATCTTTTAGAACAGAAAGCTTTGTTATCCTGTAGATAATAAAACAACATTATATGTCTCTCATTAAGAGCACTTAGATGCACTATTGAACAGCCTTCTGGCTTCTAGAAATAATGCAACCACTTCAGTGATTTTGTATCTGTAATTTTTGATTATGTCTAAAACCTTACATTATGTTCTTGTAGATCATGCAGATCTTCAGGTTTGTTTTTGAATTATAGCATTTTTGCTCATTTTTTTGCTCTAGTGAAATTGGTAAAATAATGTAATTGTCCTATTATTTAATCAGTTCATTGGCATCTTAAATTAGTGTTTCTCATCTAAAATCTAAAAATCTTTTATAAATGAAGCAGTGTATAAAAAAATGAGTTTCAAATATTAATGAAACTGTTCCGAGAACAATCAATATTACTATGAAGTGCCGAGTCAGAAGTTATCGTTTTGCGATCTATGACCATGTCATTACTTCAACTACTTGATCCGCGCTATAAATCTGCACAATTCTTAGTCTTCAATAATTAAAAGCAATAAATAGCGAAAAAATGACAAAATATGTTTTATATAAATATCCAACTATGTGTTCTCTTCGCTTGCCTTTAATTGCAATTTAAAACAATCTGTTGTGAATATCGTTTATTTAACCCATCAATTTAGCAAACTTTATGTACTATTTAACTTTGTTCTAATCAACTTTTTTCTGTTGCAAACATAATGTAGTAAATGATCTATTCATCAATCTGGTTGCAGTGAATTTATCACAATAGAGAAAGCGAAAGCATTATTTATTGAGCCATTCTCAGTGCAATGCAAATATTTTTTCCAGAAATTTCTAGCCAAAACTTTATCCAAATAACGAAAATTGTTTTGGATTGTAGTTTTTTTCTAATTTTTCAACTTTCCTTTTAACGCATTTGTTCATCTTGTCTAGTTTGAATGATTTGCTAATATCCTGAAATGCAATTAGCACAGAAAGCTCGTTTTTTTTATCGGCACAGAAAACTTTTGTTTTTATTTTTAATTGCATGAAATAAGGCAGGTTTTGGGCGGTTTGTAAGTGGTTTGTAAATGCTTTGCAGCTGGTTTATAATCGGTTTGTAAGCGGTTTGTAATTGGTTTGTAAGTGGTTTGTGATTGGTTTGTGAGTGGTTTGTAATTGGTTTGTAGGTGGTTTGTAATTGGTTTGAAAGTGGTTTGTAATTGGTTTGTAATTGGTTTGTGAGTGGTTTGCAATTGGTTTGTAAGTGGTTTGTAATTGGTTTGTAAGCGGTTTGTAATTGGTTTGTGAGTGGTTTGTAATTGGTTTGTGAGTGGTTTGTAATTGGTTTGTGAGTGGTTTGTAATTGGTTTGTATTGGTTTATAGGTGGTTTGCAATTGGTTTGCAATTGATTTGGTTTGTAATTGGTTTGTAGGTTGTTTGTGAGTGGTTTGTGAGTCGTTTATAAGTGGCTTGCAATTGGTTTATAAGTGGTAACTAATGCAAGAACATGTTTATTGTTGCTTTGTAAATGGTTTGTTATCATTCAAGTATTGTTGGAAGGACATATTAAAGCTTCTAGAATATTGCCCACTAATATCTTCGAAAAAAAAAACATCCTTCATTCATGAAAAGAATTATACAAAGGATACAAAAGACAATTAAAAAGAATAAGAAGTACTCATATTTATAAATAAAACTAACCTGACATCCACCCCTAATACACCTTAACGAAATATAATAGGGTATATATATATACATATATAATAACCACAAACATGCATTAACAAAAAGATAGTCAAGAAGAAAAATAAAAAAATCTTCTTTACCTTCCTTCTTTAGTAATTTAAGACCACCAAATAACGCTTGAAAAACTCCAGAGTAACCAACTTTATTAGGTTCAATACGATACTGAGTTCCACCCAAAAATGATGTCCTATTAAAGGTAAAAAACAACAGCCTGTAAAATAAAAATAATTATAAAAAAATACCAATATAATAAAAAACAAACAAAGAGAAATCCAAAGTATTTACAATTCTCTATTCTAATATAAACTAATACTTTTAAACATAGAGACAAGTTTCCTTACCTCTACCATACTACAACTTACGCTCCTGTAGACCATTGACGGATGGTTTGTACCACTTTGTTTATTAAATTCCTTAATATATAAAAAAAATTTATTTTCTCCTCTAATTTCAAAAAAAAAATAAAATAATCCAAAAAAAATTTAATAATAGTAACACACGATTATAAATATATAAGCCAAATATATATATATATATATATATATATATGTTTTAAATAACAAAACATAAAAGCATTACAAATAAAATAAAAACTAAACAATCATACATGTGCCAATAAGACTAACTAAAAAAGAGGGCTCTCTATACGTTCCAAAGAAAAATCCAAAGTCAGTCAATATTTTTTTTTTTTAAATAAAACTTTACTCCCGAATTAATTAATTTTGATTACCTGGATACTAATCCAGTTCAAAAACCAAATTTTAAACGTCTTTTTAAATAATAATAAAAAAAAAAAAAAAAAAAAAACATTTTACAAAAATAACATAAAAATAAAAAGATGAAAAAAAAAGACACAACAACAAATAGAGTTGAAAATTAAAATGTATTGCCGATTACTCTGGAACACTTATAAAACAATTAAAAAACTACCAGTGAACAAAAAATTACACATTAAATAAACTAAAAATAAGCAATATTATCTTAACACAACCAAAACCAAAATCAAACTTAATATTAAAAAAAAAAAAAAAAACATAATCTTATCAACACCAAAATTCTTAACACTAAAAAAAAATAACTAAACCAAAATTCCGGATATAACACCAAAACACAAAAATTAAAAAAATAATAAAATTAAAAAAAAAAAAAAAAAAAAAAACATAATAAATAAGCAAAGAAAAAAACAACAATTCAATACGAAGCAAAAATTAAAAAATTATACTTAAAAACAAAATATAAAAAAAAAAAAACAAAAAAAAAAAAAAAAAAATAATACCTAAAGAATAAATCTTTTGATTAAAAGTCAAAAATTCTAAATTTAAAATAATCCTTTAAATATGATAAAACCTCGAAAATATGAATCTCACAGACTTAAAAATTATCCTACCTCATTAAAAGAATCTTTAACCTACTAATCAACAATTAGTTATACAAAAATTATACTTAAAATTCCTACTAGCTTAAAACCAGCCGCGCTTAAAACGAATATAGTTTTTATACTAAAAAGCCCTAGTGCATAAAAATCTTAAGATTGCAAATCAAATATAATAATTTTATAATATACACACATATAAGATAATTTATTTATTAAGAATGAAGTAGTTGGTATATTAAATAAATACAATTCTATAACATTAAAGTTATAATACTCTAAGAATTGTATTCAATTTAGTAATTATTAATAGAATAATTACTAATATTTGGCAATAATTATATTGAAAAAGAAAAATATAAATATACCATTAATACCAAGATAATCTGGAGATAAAATACCCACAGGAGATCAAATTCCCCTAACCAAGTTAAAGGTCATAAAGAAGAATCTAAAAAGGTCCAAAAATAGAAAAAATCAAGTCAATTCACTAAATAAAAATAAACGAAATCCTTGATCAAATATTCGATAATCATAAAAAGAATATTGTCCACTAATATCTTCTAAAAACATTCTTTATCCATAAAAAAGTAACATATAAAAGTTACAAAAAACAAATAAAAAAGAATAGGAAATACCCATATTTATAAATAAAACTAATCCAACAGACACTCCTAATACACCTAATCCAAATGTAATAGGATAATAACTAAATTCCATTTTATGATACCAGGCAAAATGCTAACACAAAACAGGCAAAATGATAACACATACCTCAGGATAGCTCAGGATGACCAAAAAATCAAAATAAATGTTGATAGAATAAAGGATTACCTCCATTCTTAGTATCATAAAAAGAAGTATTAAAATTACGGTCAAATAATAAAAGTAATAACGAACCAGCTTACATAGGTACATATAACACTAACAAGAGAAAGAAGTTAAATAGAAGATCAAAAAAACATGTTTGCCTGATCTAAAGTAACAGCAACAGAGCGAATATTCTGAGTAGTAACTATAAAATTAATAGCATCAAGTAAAGAACCAATACCTATATATGTAAACCCAAAATTATTGCTCCAAAGAAACTTTTGGCTGACCTTCAACACTTAAAGAGAATAAAAAGTCCAACTACTACCTGGGCCACCACCAATAAAAAAGATTGATAAACCATTAATATAAAGAAACAAAAGTAAACCAAAAAGATAAAGCATTAACCGAGGAAACGCCATCTCTGGAGCACCTAACATAACAGGTAATACTCAATTATCAAATAGGTATCATTATAAAAAAAATTATTAAAACACCATGCATAGTCAAAACAGAATTATGGACTTGACCACTACCAAAAAACAAATAACCACCAGGCCTAGATAACTCAAAAAGAATAATTATAGATAACAAAGATCCACCAAAACCAGCTCAATAACCTAAAATAATATAATAAGTACTAGTAGTTTTATAATTAACAGTATTAATAATTCTTTGCTTTAACACATTACCAAAAGTTATACCACAAAAAATATTCATATTAAATAACAAAAATGAATCAAAAAAAATTATAAACTATAAAAACTAATGGCAAACTAATAATAGCCCGACTATCACAAATATAACTGACCTTATTGCCTACAATAAAACAAACCATAACATAAACAGAATAGTAAAAAGAAACTAAATAATACATAAAAAGGAAAAAAAAAAACAGAACTAAATCAATTTAATATCATATACTCAGAAAAGAAAGAAATAAAACTATAAAATCCAAATTAAGAAACCATTACAAGAAAAATCAAACAAAATAGCATACTAATACTGAAATAACCCCGTAAATAATAAATCAATGACTTCTAGCAATATAATAAAATTCACCAATAAATAATAAAATTCTCTACTTTTCAGTGCAACGAATATGTCAAATCCTTATCCCATCTTATCACTGATAAATGTTTTAACGAAGACTGGCAATATGAACAGAACAATATGAACAGCGATATATCTATTTGTGTTAATCCATATAATCCCTGAGTGATGCCTGATCTACAATATTTATCTTTGTGCAATCGCACTTTCATCCAATTTCAAGCATTACCGAACTGATAATATTCTTTATCATTGCATTCATATGTAGTGATAAATGTAATGATAAGCAGATTATAATGAGAGCTCTGCTAAAGTAATACTATAAAGAAAATAGAGAATTTTTTGTACTTTACATAATTCCTAATTATCTTTTAGAACAGAAAGCTTTGTTATCCTGTAGATAATAAAACAACATTATATGTCTCTCATTAAGAGCACTTAGATGCACTATTGAACAGCCTTCTGGCTTCTAGAAATAATGCAACCACTTCAGTGATTTTGTATCTGTAATTTTTTGATTATGTCTAAAACCTTACATTATGTTCTTGTAGATCATGCAGATCTTCAGGTTTGTTTTTGAATTATAGCATTTTTGCTCATTTTTTTGCTCTAGTGAAATTGGTAAAATAATGTAATTGTCCTATTATTTAATCAGTTCATTGGCATCTTAAATTAGTGTTTCTCATCTAAAATCTAAAAAAATCTTTTATAAATGAAGCAGTGTATAAAAAAATGAGTTTCAAATATTAATGAAACTGTTCCGAGAACAATCAATATTACTATGAAGTGCCGAGTCAGAAGTTATCGTTTTGCGATCTATGACCATGTCATTACTTCAACTACTTGATCCGCGCTATAAATCTGCACAATTCTTAGTCTTCAATAATTAAAAGCAATAAATAGCGAAAAAATGACAAAATATGTTTTATATAAATATCCAACTATGTGTTCTCTTCGCTTGCCTTTAATTGCAATTTAAAACAATCTGTTGTGAATATCGTTTATTTAACCCATCAATTTAGCAAACTTTATGTACTATTTAACTTTGTTCTAATCAACTTTTTTCTGTTGCAAACATAATGTAGTAAATGATCTATTCATCAATCTGGTTGCAGTGAATTTATCACAATAGAGAAAGCGAAAGCATTATTTATTGAGCCATTCTCAGTGCAATGCAAATATTTTTTCCAGAAATTTCTAGCCAAAACTTTATCCAAATAACGAAAATTGTTTTGGATTGTAGTTTTTTTCTAATTTTTCAACTTTCCTTTTAACGCATTTGTTCATCTTGTCTAGTTTGAATGATTTGCTAATATCCTGAAATGCAATTAGCACAGAAAGCTCGTTTTTTTATCGGCACAGAAAACTTTTGTTTTTATTTTTAATTGCATGAAATAAGGCAGGTTTTGGGCGGTTTGTAAGTGGTTTGTAAATGCTTTGCAGCTGGTTTATAATCGGTTTGTAAGCGGTTTGTAATTGGTTTGTAAGTGGTTTGTGATTGGTTTGTGAGTGGTTTGTAATTGGTTTGTAGGTGGTTTGTAATTGGTTTGAAAGTGGTTTGTAATTGGTTTGTAACTGGTTTGTAATTGGTTTGCGAGTGGTTTGTAAGTGGTTTGTAATTGGTTTGTAATTGGTTTGCGAGTGGTTTGTAATTGGTTTGTTGGTGGTTTGTAATTGGTTTGTAAGTGGTTTGTAATTGGTTTGCAATTGGTTTGTAAGTGGTTTGTAATTGGTTTGTAAGCGGTTTGTAATTGGTTTGTGAGTGGTTTGTAATTGGTTTGTGAGTGGTTTGTAATTGGTTTGTGAGTGGTTTGTAATTGGTTTGTGAGTGGTTTGTAATTGGTTTGTTGGTGGTTTGTAATTGGTTTGCAATTGGTTTGTAAGTGGTTTGTAACTGGTTTGTAATTGGTTTGTAGGTGGTTTATAATTGGTTTGTAATTGGTTTGCAATTGGTTTGTAATTGGTTTGTATTGGTTTATAGGTGGTTTGCAATTGGTTTGCAATTGATTTGGTTTGTAATTGGTTTGTAGGTTGTTTGTGAGTGGTTTGTGAGTCGTTTATAAGTGGCTTGCAATTGGTTTATAAGTGGTAACTAATGCAAGAACATGTTTATTGTTGCTTTGTAAATGGTTTGTTATCATTCAAGTATTGTTGGAAGGACATATTAAAGCTTCTAGAATATTGCCCACTAATATCTTCGAAAAAAAAAAACATCCTTCATTCATGAAAAAGAATTATACAAAGGATACAAAAGACAATTAAAAAAGAATAAGAAGTACTCATATTTATAAATAAAACTAACCTGACATCCACCCCTAATACACCTTAACGAAATATAATAGGGTATATATATATACATATATAATAACCACAAACATGCATTAACAAAAAAGATAGTCAAGAAGAAAAATAAAAAAAATCTTCTTTACCTTCCTTCTTTAGTAATTTAAGACCACCAAATAACGCTTGAAAAACTCCAGAGTAACCAACTTTATTAGGTTCAATACGATACTGAGTTCCACCCAAAAATGATGTCCTATTAAAAAAACAACAGCCTGTAAAATAAAAATAATTATAAAAAAAATACCAATATAATAAAAAACAAACAAAGAGAAATCCAAAGTATTTACAATTCTCTATTCTAATATAAACTAATACTTTTAAACATAGAGACAAGTTTCCTTACCTCTACCATACTACAACTTACGCTCCTGTAGACCATTGACGGATGGTTTGTACCACTTTGTTTATTAAATTCCTTAATATATAAAAAAAAAATTTATTTTCTCCTCTAATTTCAAAAAAAAAATAAAATAATCCAAAAAAAATTTAATAATAGTAACACACGATTATAAATATATAAGCCAAATATATATATATATATATATATATATATGTTTTAAATAACAAAACATAAAAGCATTACAAATAAAATAAAAACTAAACAATCATACATGTGCCAATAAGACTAACTAAAAAAGAGGGCTCTCTATACGTTCCAAAGAAAAATCCAAAGTCAGTCAATATTTTTTTTTTTTAAATAAAACTTTACTCCCGAATTAATTAATTTTGATTACCTGGATACTAATCCAGTTCAAAAACCAAATTTTAAACGTCTTTTTAAATAATAATAAAAAAAAAAAAAAAAAAACTAAAACATTTTACAAAAATAACATAAAAATAAAAAGATGAAAAAAAAAGACACAACAACAAATAGAGTTGAAAATTAAAATGTATTGCCGATTACTCTGGAACACTTATAAAACAATTAAAAAACTACCAGTGAACAAAAAATTACACATTAAATAAACTAAAAATAAGCAATATTATCTTAACACAACCAAAACCAAAATCAAACTTAATATTATAAAAAAAAAAAAAACATAATCTTATCAACACCAAAATTCTTAACACTAAAAAAAAAATAACTAAACCAAAAATTCCGGATATAACACCAAAACACAAAAATTAAAAAAAAATAATAAAAAAAAAAAAAAAAAAAAAATAATAAATAAGCAAAGAAAAAAACAACAATTCAATACGAAGCAAAACAAAAATTAAAAATTATACTTAAAAACAAAATATAAAAAAAAAAACAAAAAAAAAAAAAAAAAAATAATACCTAAAGAATAAATCTTTTGATTAAAAGTCAAAAATTCTAAATTTAAAATAATCCTTTAAATATGATAAAACCTCGAAAATATGAATCTCACAGACTTAAAAATTATCCTACCTCATTAAAAGAATCTTTAACCTACTAATCAACAATTAGTTATACAAAAATTATACTTAAAATTCCTACTAGCTTAAAACCAGCCGCGCTTAAAACGAATATAGTTTTTATACTAAAAGCCCTAGTGCATAAAAATCTTAAGATTGCAAATCAAATATAATAATTTTATAATATACACACATATAAGATAATTTATTTATTAAGAATGAAGTAGTTGGTATATTAAATAAATACAATTCTATAACATTAAAGTTATAATACTCTAAGAATTGTATTCAATTTAGTAATTATTAATAGAATAATTACTAATATTTGGCAATAATTATATTGAAAAAGAAAAATATAAATATACCATTAATACCAAGATAATCTGGAGATAAAATACCCACAGGAGATCAAATTCCCCCTAACCAAGTTAAAGGTCATAAAGAAGAATCTAAAAAGGTCCAAAAAATAGAAAAAAATCAAGTCAATTCACTAAATAAAAATAAACGAAATCCTTGATCAAATATTCGATAATCATAAAAAGAATATTGTCCACTAATATCTTCTAAAAAAACATTCTTTATCCATAAAAAAGTAACATATAAAAGTTACAAAAAACAAATAAAAAAGAATAGGAAATACCCATATTTATAAATAAAACTAATCCAACAGACACTCCTAATACACCTAATCCAAATGTAATAGGATAATAACTAAATTCCATTTTATGATACCAGGCAAAATGCTAACACAAAACAGGCAAAATGATAACACATACCTCAGGATAGCTCAGGATGACCAAAAAATCAAAATAAATGTTGATAGAATAAAGGATTACCTCCATTCTTAGTATCATAAAAAGAAGTATTAAAATTACGGTCAAATAATAAAAGTAATAACGAACCAGCTTACATAGGTACATATAACACTAACAAAAAAGAAGTTAAATAGAAGATCAAAAAAACATGTTTGCCTGATCTAAAGTAACAGCAACAGAGCGAATATTCTGAGTAGTAACTATAAAATTAATAGCATCAAGTAAAGAACCAATACCTATATATGTAAACCCAAAATTATTGCTCCAAAGAAACTTTTGGCTGACCTTCAACACTTAAAGAGAATAAAAAGTCCAACTACTACCTGGGCCACCACCAATAAAAAAGATTGATAAACCATTAATATAAAGAAACAAAAGTAAACCAAAAAGATAAAGCATTAACCGAGGAAACGCCATCTCTGGAGCACCTAACATAACAGGTAATACTCAATTATCAAATAGGTATCATTATAAAAAAAATTATTAAAACACCATGCATAGTCAAAACAGAATTATGGACTTGACCACTACCAAAAAACAAATAACCACCAGGCCTAGATAACTCAAAAGAATAATTATAGATAACAAAGATCCACCAAAACCAGCTCAATAACCTAAAATAATATAATAAGTACTAGTAGTTTTATAATTAACAGTATTAATAATTCTTTGCTTTAACACATTACCAAAAGTTATACCACAAAAAATATTCATATTAAATAACAAAAATGAATCAAAAAAAATTATAAACTATAAAAACTAATGGCAAACTAATAATAGCCCGACTATCACAAATATAACTGACCTTATTGCCTACAATAAAACAAACCATAACATAAACAGAATAGTAAAAAGAAACTAAATAATACATAAAAAAAAAAAAAAACAGAACTAAATCAATTTAATATCATATACTCAGAAAAGAAAGAAATAAAACTATAAAATCCAAATTAAGAAACCATTACAAGAAAAATCAAACAAAATAGCATACTAATACTGAAATAACCCCGTAAATAATAAATCAATGACTTCTAGCAATATAATAAAATTCACCAATAAATAATAAAATTCTCTACTTTTCAGTGCAACGAATATGTCAAATCCTTATCCCATCTTATCACTGATAAATGTTTTAACGAAGACTGGCAATATGAACAGAACAATATGAACAGCGATATATCTATTTGTGTTAATCCATATAATCCCTGAGTGATGCCTGATCTACAATATTTATCTTTGTGCAATCGCACTTTCATCCAATTTCAAGCATTACCGAACTGATAATATTCTTTATCATTGCATTCATATGTAGTGATAAATGTAATGATAAGCAGATTATAATGAGAGCTCTGCTAAAGTAATACTATAAAGAAAATAGAGAATTTTTTGTACTTTACATAATTCCTAATTATCTTTTAGAACAGAAAGCTTTGTTATCCTGTAGATAATAAAACAACATTATATGTCTCTCATTAAGAGCACTTAGATGCACTATTGAACAGCCTTCTGGCTTCTAGAAATAATGCAACCACTTCAGTGATTTTGTATCTGTAATTTTTTGATTATGTCTAAAACCTTACATTATGTTCTTGTAGATCATGCAGATCTTCAGGTTTGTTTTTGAATTATAGCATTTTTGCTCATTTTTGCTCTAGTGAAATTGGTAAAATAATGTAATTGTCCTATTATTTAATCAGTTCATTGGCATCTTAAATTAGTGTTTCTCATCTAAAATCTAAAAATCTTTTATAAATGAAGCAGTGTATAAAAAAAATGAGTTTCAAATATTAATGAAACTGTTCCGAGAACAATCAATATTACTATGAAGTGCCGAGTCAGAAGTTATCGTTTTGCGATCTATGACCATGTCATTACTTCAACTACTTGATCCGCGCTATAAATCTGCACAATTCTTAGTCTTCAATAATTAAAAGCAATAAATAGCGAAAAAATGACAAAATATGTTTTATATAAATATCCAACTATGTGTTCTCTTCGCTTGCCTTTAATTGCAATTTAAAACAATCTGTTGTGAATATCGTTTATTTAACCCATCAATTTAGCAAACTTTATGTACTATTTAACTTTGTTCTAATCAACTTTTTCTGTTGCAAACATAATGTAGTAAATGATCTATTCATCAATCTGGTTGCAGTGAATTTATCACAATAGAGAAAGCGAAAGCATTATTTATTGAGCCATTCTCAGTGCAATGCAAATATTTTTTCCAGAAATTTCTAGCCAAAACTTTATCCAAATAACGAAAATTGTTTTGGATTGTAGTTTTTTCTAATTTTTCAACTTTCCTTTTAACGCATTTGTTCATCTTGTCTAGTTTGAATGATTTGCTAATATCCTGAAATGCAATTAGCACAGAAAGCTCGTTTTTTTTATCGGCACAGAAAACTTTTGTTTTTATTTTTAATTGCATGAAATAAGGCAGGTTTTGGGCGGTTTGTAAGTGGTTTGTAAATGCTTTGCAGCTGGTTTATAATCGGTTTGTAAGCGGTTTGTAATTGGTTTGTAAGTGGTTTGTGATTGGTTTGTGAGTGGTTTGTAATTGGTTTGTAGGTGGTTTGTAATTGGTTTGAAAGTGGTTTGTAATTGGTTTGTAACTGGTTTGTAATTGGTTTGCGAGTGGTTTGTAAGTGGTTTGTAATTGGTTTGTAATTGGTTTGCGAGTGGTTTGTAATTGGTTTGTTGGTGGTTTGTAATTGGTTTGTAAGTGGTTTGTAATTGGTTTGCAATTGGTTTGTAAGTGGTTTGTAATTGGTTTGTAAGCGGTTTGTAATTGGTTTGTGAGTGGTTTGTAATTGGTTTGTGAGTGGTTTGTAATTGGTTTGTGAGTGGTTTGTAATTGGTTTGTGAGTGGTTTGTAATTGGTTTGTTGGTGGTTTGTAATTGGTTTGCAATTGGTTTGTGTAACTGGTTTGTAATTGGTTTGTAGGTGGTTTATAATTGGTTTGTAATTGGTTTGCAATTGGTTTGTAATTGGTTTGTATTGGTTTATAGGTGGTTTGCAATTGGTTTGCAATTGATTTGGTTTGTAATTGGTTTGTAGGTTGTTTGTGAGTGGTTTGTGAGTCGTTTATAAGTGGCTTGCAATTGGTTTATAAGTGGTAACTAATGCAAGAACATGTTTATTGTTGCTTTGTAAATGGTTTGTTATCATTCAAGTATTGTTGGAAGGACATATTAAAGCTTCTAGAATATTGCCCACTAATATCTTCGAAAAAAAACATCCTTCATTCATGAAAAGAATTATACAAAGGATACAAAAGACAATTAAAAAAGAATAAGAAGTACTCATATTTATAAATAAAACTAACCTGACATCCACCCCTAATACACCTTAACGAAATATAATAGGGTATATATATATACATATATAATAACCACAAACATGCATTAACAAAAAGATAGTCAAGAAGAAAAATAAAAAAATCTTCTTTACCTTCCTTCTTTAGTAATTTAAGACCACCAAATAACGCTTGAAAAACTCCAGAGTAACCAACTTTATTAGGTTCAATACGATACTGAGTTCCACCCAAAAAATGATGTCCTATTAAAGGTAAAAACAACAGCCTGTAAAATAAAAATAATTATAAAAAATACCAATATAATAAAAACAAACAAAGAGAAATCCAAAGTATTTACAATTCTCTATTCTAATATAAACTAATACTTTTAAACATAGAGACAAGTTTCCTTACCTCTACCATACTACAACTTACGCTCCTGTAGACCATTGACGGATGGTTTGTACCACTTTGTTTATTAAATTCCTTAATATATAAAAAAAAATTTATTTTCTCCTCTAATTTCAAAAAAAATAAAATAATCCAAAAAAATTTAATAATAGTAACACACGATTATAAATATATAAGCCAAAATATATATATATATATATATATATATATGTTTTAAATAACAAAAATAAAAGCATTACAAATAAAATAAAAACTAAACAATCATACATGTGCCAATAAGACTAACTAAAAAAGAGGGCTCTCTATACGTTCCAAAGAAAATCCAAAGTCAGTCAATATTTTTTTTTTTAAATAAAACTTTACTCCCGAATTAATTAATTTTGATTACCTGGATACTAATCCAGTTCAAAACCAAATTTTAAACGTCTTTTTAAATAATAATAAAAAAAAAAAAAAAAACTAAAACATTTTACAAAAACATAAAAATAAAAAGATGAAAAAAGACACAACAACAAATAGAGTTGAAAATTAAAATGTATTGCCGATTACTCTGGAACACTTATAAAACAATTAAAAACTACCAGTGAACAAAAAATTACACATTAAATAAACTAAAAATAAGCAATATTATCTTAACACAACCAAAACCAAAATCAAACTTAATATTATAAAAAAAAAAAACATAATCTTATCAACACCAAAATTCTTAACACTAAAAAAATAACTAAACCAAAAATTCCGGATATAACACCAAAACACAAAAATTAAAAAAAAATAATAAAATTAAAAAAAAAAAAAAAAAACATAATAAATAAGCAAAGAAAAAACAACAATTCAATACGAAGCAAAACAAAATTAAAAAATTATACTTAAAAACAAAATATAAAAAACAAAAAAAAAAAAAAAAAAAAAAAAATAATACCTAAAGAATAAATCTTTTGATTAAAAGTCAAAAATTCTAAATTTAAAATAATCCTTTAAATATGATAAAACCTCGAAAATATGAATCTCACAGACTTAAAAATTATCCTACCTCATTAAAAGAATCTTTAACCTACTAATCAACAATTAGTTATACAAAAATTATACTTAAAATTCCTACTAGCTTAAAACCAGCCGCGCTTAAAACGAATATAGTTTTTATACTAAAAAGCCCTAGTGCATAAAAATCTTAAGATTGCAAATCAAATATAATAATTTTATAATATACACACATATAAGATAATTTATTTATTAAGAATGAAGTAGTTGGTATATTAAATAAATACAATTCTATAACATTAAAGTTATAATACTCTAAGAATTGTATTCAATTTAGTAATTATTAATAGAATAATTACTAATATTTGGCAATAATTATATTGAAAAAGAAAAATATAAATATACCATTAATACCAAGATAATCTGGAGATAAAATACCCACAGGAGATCAAATTCCCCCTAACCAAGTTAAAGGTCATAAAGAAGAATCTAAAAAGGTCCAAAAAATAGAAAAAAATCAAGTCAATTCACTAAATAAAAATAAACGAAATCCTTGATCAAATATTCGATAATCATAAAAAGAATATTGTCCACTAATATCTTCTAAAAAAACATTCTTTATCCATAAAAAAGTAACATATAAAAGTTACAAAAAACAAATAAAAAAGAATAGGAAATACCCATATTTATAAATAAAACTAATCCAACAGACACTCCTAATACACCTAATCCAAATGTAATAGGATAATAACTAAATTCCATTTTATGATACCAGGCAAAATGCTAACACAAAACAGGCAAAATGATAACACATACCTCAGGATAGCTCAGGATGACCAAAAAATCAAAATAAATGTTGATAGAATAAAGGATTACCTCCATTCTTAGTATCATAAAAAGAAGTATTAAAATTACGGTCAAATAATAAAAGTAATAACGAACCAGCTTACATAGGTACATATAACACTAACAAAAAGAAGTTAAATAGAAGATCAAAAAACATGTTTGCCTGATCTAAAGTAACAGCAACAGAGCGAATATTCTGAGTAGTAACTATAAAATTAATAGCATCAAGTAAAGAACCAATACCTATATACCCAAAATTATTGCTCCAAAGAAACTTTTGGCTGACCTTCAACACTTAAAGAGAATAAAAAGTCCAACTACTACCTGGGCCACCACCAATAAAAAAAGATTGATAAACCATTAATATAAAGAAACAAAGTAAACCAAAAAGATAAAGCATTAACCGAGGAAACGCCATCTCTGGAGCACCTAACATAACAGGTAATACTCAATTATCAAATAGGTATCATTATAAAAAATTATTAAAACACCATGCATAGTCAAAACAGAATTATGGACTTGACCACTACCAAAAAACAAATAACCACCAGGCCTAGATAACTCAAAAAGAATAATTATAGATAACAAAGATCCACCAAAACCAGCTCAATAACCTAAAATAATATAATAAGTACTAGTAGTTTTATAATTAACAGTATTAATAATTCTTTGCTTTAACACATTACCAAAAGTTATACCACAAAAAATATTCATATTAAATAACAAAAATGAATCAAAAAAAATTATAAACTATAAAAACTAATGGCAAACTAATAATAGCCCGACTATCACAAATATAACTGACCTTATTGCCTACAATAAAACAAACCATAACATAAACAGAATAGTAAAAAGAAACTAAATAATACATAAAAAGGAAAAAAAAACAGAACTAAATCAATTTAATATCATATACTCAGAAAAGAAAGAAATAAAACTATAAAATCCAAATTAAGAAACCATTACAAGAAAAATCAAACAAAATAGCATACTAATACTGAAATAACCCCGTAAATAATAAATCAATGACTTCTAGCAATATAATAAAATTCACCAATAAATAATAAAATTCTCTACTTTTCAGTGCAACGAATATGTCAAATCCTTATCCCATCTTATCACTGATAAATGTTTTAACGAAGACTGGCAATATGAACAGAACAATATGAACAGCGATATATCTATTTGTGTTAATCCATATAATCCCTGAGTGATGCCTGATCTACAATATTTATCTTTGTGCAATCGCACTTTCATCCAATTTCAAGCATTACCGAACTGATATTCTTTTTATCATTGCATTCATATGTAGTGATAAATGTAATGATAAGCAGATTATAATGAGAGCTCTGCTAAAGTAATACTATAAAGAAAATAGAGAATTTTTTTGTACTTTACATAATTCCTAATTATCTTTTAGAACAGAAAGCTTTGTTATCCTGTAGATAATAAAACAACATTATATGTCTCTCATTAAGAGCACTTAGATGCACTATTGAACAGCCTTCTGGCTTCTAGAAATAATGCAACCACTTCAGTGATTTTGTATCTGTAATTTTTTGATTATGTCTAAAACCTTACATTATGTTCTTGTAGATCATGCAGATCTTCAGGTTTGTTTTTGAATTATAGCATTTTTGCTCATTTTTGCTCTAGTGAAATTGGTAAAATAATGTAATTGTCCTATTATTTAATCAGTTCATTGGCATCTTAAATTAGTGTTTCTCATCTAAAATCTAAAAAAATCTTTTATAAATGAAGCAGTGTATAAAAAATGAGTTTCAAATATTAATGAAACTGTTCCGAGAACAATCAATATTACTATGAAGTGCCGAGTCAGAAGTTATCGTTTTGCGATCTATGACCATGTCATTACTTCAACTACTTGATCCGCGCTATAAATCTGCACAATTCTTAGTCTTCAATAATTAAAAGCAATAAATAGCGAAAAAATGACAAAATATGTTTTATATAAATATCCAACTATGTGTTCTCTTCGCCTTTAATTGCAATTTAAAACAATCTGTTGTGAATATCGTTTATTTAACCCATCAATTTAGCAAACTTTATGTACTATTTAACTTTGTTCTAATCAACTTTTTTCTGTTGCAAACATAATGTAGTAAATGATCTATTCATCAATCTGGTTGCAGTGAATTTATCACAATAGAGAAAGCGAAAGCATTATTTATTGAGCCATTCTCAGTGCAATGCAAATATTTTTTCCAGAAATTTCTAGCCAAAACTTTATCCAAATAACGAAAATTGTTTTGGATTGTAGTTTTTTCTAATTTTTCAACTTTCCTTTTAACGCATTTGTTCATCTTGTCTAGTTTGAATGATTTGCTAATATCCTGAAATGCAATTAGCACAGAAAGCTCGTTTTTTTTATCGGCACAGAAAACTTTTGTTTTTATTTTTAATTGCATGAAATAAGGCAGGTTTTGGGCGGTTTGTAAGTGGTTTGTAAATGCTTTGCAGCTGGTTTTATAAGCGGTTTGTAATTGGTTTGTAAGTGGTTTGATTGGTTTGTGAGTGGTTTGTAATTGGTTTGTAGGTGGTTTGTAATTGGTTTGAAAGTGGTTTGTAATTGGTTTGTAACTGGTTTGTAATTGGTTTGCGAGTGGTTTGTAAGTGGTTTGTAATTGGTTTGTAATTGGTTTGCGAGTGGTTTGTAATTGGTTTGTTGGTGGTTTGTAATTTGGTTTGTGTATTGGTTTGCAATTGGTTTGGTGGTTTGTAATTGGTTTTGTAATTGGTTTGTGAGTGGTTTGTAATTGGTTTGTGAGTGGTTTGTAATTGGTTTGTGAGTGGTTTGTAATTGGTTTGTGAGTGGTTTGTAATTGGTTTGTTGGTGGTTTGTAATTGGTTTGCAATTGGTTTGTAAGTGGTTTGTAACTGGTTTGTGAGTGGTTTGTAATTGGTTTGTAGGTGGTTTATAATTGGTTTGTAATTGGTTTGCAATTGGTTTGTAATTGGTTTGTATTGGTTTATAGGTGGTTTGTTGTAATTGATTTGGTTTGTAATTGGTTTGTAGGTTGTTTGTGAGTGGTTTGTGAGTCGTTTATAGTGGCTTGCAATTGGTTTATAAGTGGTAACTAATGCAAGAACATGTTTATTGTTGCTTTGTAAATGGTTTGTTATCATTCAAGTATTGTTGGAAGGACATATTAAAGCTTCTAGAATATTGCCCACTAATATCTTCGAAAAAAACATCCTTCATTCATGAAAAGAATTATACAAAGGATACAAAAGACAATTAAAAAGAATAAGAAGTACTCATATTTATAAATAAAACTAACCTGACATCCACCCCTAATACACCTTAACGAAATATAATAGGGTATATATATATACATATATAATAACCACAAACATGCATTAACAAAAAGATAGTCAAGAAGAAAAATAAAAAAATCTTCTTTACCTTCCTTCTTTAGTAATTTAAGACCACCAAATAACGCTTGAAAAACTCCAGAGTAACCAACTTTATTAGGTTCAATACGATACTGAGTTCCACCCAAAAATGATGTCCTATTAAAGGTAAAAAACAACAGCCTGTAAAATAAAAATAATTATAAAAAATACCAATATAATAAAAAACAAACAAAGAGAAATCCAAAGTATTTACAATTCTCTATTCTAATATAAACTAATACTTTTAAACATAGAGACAAGTTTCCTTACCTCTACCATACTACAACTTACGCTCCTGTAGACCATTGACGGATGGTTTGTACCACTTTGTTTATTAAATTCCTTAATATATAAAAAAAAATTTATTTTCTCCTCTAATTTCAAAAAAATAAAATAATCCAAAAAAATTTAATAATAGTAACACACGATTATAAATATATAAGCCAAATATATATATATATATATATATGTTTTAAATAACAAAACATAAAAGCATTACAAATAAAATAAAAACTAAACAATCATACATGTGCCAATAAGACTAACTAAAAAGAGGGCTCTCTATACGTTCCAAAGAAAATCCAAAGTCAGTCAATATTTTTTTTTTTAAATAAAACTTTACTCCCGAATTAATTAATTTTGATTACCTGGATACTAATCCAGTTCAAAAACCAAATTTTAAACGTCTTTTTTAAATAATAATAAAAAAAAAAAAACTAAAACATTTTACAAAAATAACATAAAAATAAAAGATGAAAAAAAAAGACACAACAACAAATAGAGTTGAAAATTAAAATGTATTGCCGATTACTCTGGAACACTTATAAAACAATTAAAAAACTACCAGTGAACAAAAATTACACATTAAATAAACTAAAAATAAGCAATATTATCTTAACACAACCAAAACCAAAATCAAACTTAATATTATAAAAAAAAAAAAACATAATCTTATCAACACCAAAATTCTTAACACTAAAAAAAATAACTAAACCAAAATTCCGGATATAACACCAAAACACAAAAATTAAAAAAAAATAATAAAATTAAAAAAAAAAAAAAAAACATAATAAATAAGCAAAGAAAAAAAACAACAATTCAATACGAAGCAAAACAAAAATTAAAAATTATACTTAAAAACAAAATATAAAAACAAAAAAACAAAAAAAAAAAAAAAAAAATAATACCTAAAGAATAAATCTTTTGATTAAAAGTCAAAAATTCTAAATTTAAAATAATCCTTTAAATATGATAAAACCTCGAAAATATGAATCTCACAGACTTAAAAATTATCCTACCTCATTAAAAGAATCTTTAACCTACTAATCAACAATTAGTTATACAAAAATTATACTTAAAATTCCTACTAGCTTAAAACCAGCCGCGCTTAAAACGAATATAGTTTTTATACTAAAAAGCCCTAGTGCATAAAAATCTTAAGATTGCAAATCAAATATAATAATTTTTATAATATACACACATATAAGATAAATTTATTAAGAATGAAGTAGTTGGTATATTAAATAAATACAATTCTATAACATTAAAGTTATAATACTCTAAGAATTGTATTCAATTTAGTAATTATTAATAGAATAATTACTAATATTTGGCAATAATTATATTGAAAAAGAAAAATATAAATATACCATTAATACCAAGATAAGAGATAAAATACCCACAGGAGATCAAATTCCCCTAACCAAGTTAAAGGTCATAGAAGAATCTAAAAAGGTCCAAAAATAGAAAAAAATCAAGTCAATTCACTAAATAAAAATAAACGAAATCCTTGATCAAATATTCGATAATCATAAAAAGAATATTGTCCACTAATATCTTCTAAAAACATTCTTTATCCATAAAAAGTAACATATAAAAGTTACAAAAAACAAATAAAAAAGAATATATCCAACAGACACTCCTAATAATAACCTAATCCAAATGTAATAGGATAATAACTAAATTCCATTTTATGATACCAGGCAAAATGCTAACACAAAACAGGCAAAATGATAACACATACCTCAGGATAGCTCAGGATGACCAAAAAATCAAAATAAATGTTGATAGAATAAAGGATTACCTCCATTCTTAGTATCATAAAAAGAAGTATTAAAATTACGGTCAAATAATAAAAGTAATAACGAACCAGCTTACATAGGTACATACTAACAAAAGAAGTTAAATAGAAGATCAAAAAAACATGTTTGCCTGATCTAAAGTAACAGCAACAGAGCGAATATTCTGAGTAGTAACTATAAAATTAATAGCATCAAGTAAAGAACCAATACCTATATATGTAAACCCAAAATTATTGCTCCAAAGAAACTTTTGGCTGACCTTCAACACTTAAAGAGAATAAAAAGTCCAACTACTACCTGGGCCACCACCAATAAAAAAGATTGATAAACCATTAATATAAAGAAACAAAAGTAAACCAAAAAGATAAAGCATTAACCGAGGAAACGCCATCTCTGGAGCACCTAACATAACAGGTAATACTCAATTATCAAATAGGTATCATTATAAAAAAAATTATTAAAACACCATGCATAGTCAAAACAGAATTATGGACTTGACCACTACCAAAAACAAATAACCACCAGGCCTAGATAACTCAAAAGAATAATTATAGATAACAAAGATCCACCAAAACCAGCTCAATAACCTAAAATAATATAATAAGTACTAGTAGTTTTATAATTAACAGTATTAATAATTCTTTGCTTTAACACATTACCAAAAGTTATACCACAAAAAATATTCATATTAAATAACAAAAATGAATCAAAAAAAATTATAAACTATAAAAACTAATGGCAAACTAATAATAGCCCGACTATCACAAATATAACTGACCTTATTGCCTACAATAAAACAAACCATAACATAAACAGAATAGTAAAAAGAAACTAAATAATACATAAAAGGAAAAAAACAGAACTAAATCAATTTAATATCATATACTCAGAAAAGAAAGAAATAAAACTATAAAATCCAAATTAAGAAACCATTACAAGAAAAATCAAACAAAATAGCATACTAATACTGAAATAACCCCGTAAATAATAAATCAATGACTTCTAGCAATATAATAAAATTCACCAATAAATAATAAAATCTACTTTTCAGTGCAACGAATATGTCAAATCCTTATCCCATCTTATCACTGATAAATGTTTTAACGAAGACTGGCAATATGAACAGAACAATATGAACAGCGATATATCTATTTGTGTTAATCCATATAATCCCTGAGTGATGCCTGATCTACAATATTTATCTTTGTGCAATCGCACTTTCATCCAATTTCAAGCATTACCGAACTGATAATATTCTTTATCATTGCATTCATATGTAGTGATAAATGTAATGATAAGCAGATTATAATGAGAGCTCTAAAGTAATACTATAAAGAAAATAGAGAATTTTTTTGTACTTTACATAATTCCTAATTATCTTTTAGAACAGAAAGCTTTGTTATCCTGTAGATAATAAAAAACATTATATGTCTCTCATTAAGAGCACTTAGATGCACTATTGAACAGCCTTCTGGCTTCTAGAAATAATGCAACCACTTCAGTGATTTTGTATCTGTAATTTTTTGATTATGTCTAAAACCTTACATTATGTTCTTGTAGATCATGCAGATCTTCAGGTTTGTTTTTGAATTATAGCATTTTTGCTCATTTTTTTGCTCTAGTGAAATTGGTAAAATAATGTAATTGTCCTATTATTTAATCAGTTCATTGGCATCTTAAATTAGTGTTTTCATCAAATCTTTTTTATAAATGAAGCAGTGTATAAAAAAATGAGTTTCAAATATTAATGAAACTGTTCCGAGAATATTACTATGAAGTGCCGAGTCAGAAGTTATCGTTTTGCGATCTATGACCATGTCATTACTTCAACTACTTGATCCGCGCTATAATCTGCACAATTTAGTCTTCAATTAAAAGCAATAAATAGCGAAAAAATGACAAATATGTTTTATATAAATATCCAACTATGTGTTCTCTTCGCTTGCCTTTAATTGCAATTTAAAACAATCTGTTGTGAATATCGTTTATTTAACCCATCAATTTAGCAAACTTTATGTACTATTTAACTTTGTTCTAATCAACTTTTTTCTGTTGCAAACATAATGTAGTAAATGATCTATTCATCAATCTGGTTGCAGTGAATTTATCACAATAGAGAAAGCGAAAGCATTTATTGAGCCATTCTCAGTGCAATGCAAATATTTTTTCCAGAAATTTCTAGCCAAAACTTTATCCAAATAACGAAAATTGTTTTGTGTTTTTTCTAATTTTTCAACTTTCCTTTTAACGCATTTGTTCATCTTGTCTAGTTTGAATGATTTGCTAATATCCTGAAATGCAATTAGCACAGAAAGCTCGTCTTTTTTATCGGCACAGAAAACTTTTGTTTTTATTTTTAATTGCATGAAATAAGGCAGGTTTTGGCGGTTTGTAAGTGGTTTGTAAATGCTTTGCAGCTGGTTTATAATCGGTTTGTAAGCGGTTTGTAATTGGTTTGTAAGTGGTTTGTGATTGGTTTGTGAGTGGTTTGTAATTGGTTTGTAGGTGGTTTGTAATTGGTTTGTTGGTGGTTTGTGGTTTGTAATTGGTTTGTGAGTGGTTTGTAATTGGTTTGTGAGTGGTTTGTAATTGGTTTGTTGGTGGTTTGTAATTGGTTTGTAATTGGTTTGCAATTGGTTTGTAAGTGGTTTGTAACTGGTTTGTGAGTGGTTTGTAATTGGTTTGTTGGTGGTTTGTTTGCGAGTGGTTTGTAATTGGTTTGTTGGTGGTTTGTAAGCGGTTTGTAATTGGTTTGTGAGTGGTTTGTAATTGGTTTGTGAGTGGTTTGTAATTGGTTTGTTGGTGGTTTGTAATTGGTTTGCAATTGGTTTGTAATTGGTTTGTAAGTGGTTTGTAACTGGTTTGCGAGTGGTTTGTAATTGGTTTGTCAGTGGTTTGTAACTGGTTTGTGAGTGGTTTGTAATTGGTTTGTAGGTGGTTTATAATTGGTTTGTAATTGGTTTGCGAGTGGTTTGTAATTGGTTTGTTGGTGATTCAAGGCAGGAAGACTCAGTGTTAAGGGGAAAGTAATTAAAAATATTAAAATGAAAATAGCTAGGTAAGGCATATTCGGTAAAAGTAATTTTATTGTTTACTATTTTTTCTTTGTATTTTCAAGCATAAACAATTTCAATTCAAAACATTAGTGAATGATTCCAGCTAGTATTAAACTTGAGTTTGGCATTTATGGTTGGATACTTATAATTGTGGCATATGTTGGCGTCTTATTAGCGCTACCATTTTCAGCTTGTGTTTGTGTTAAGGTTTCAAATTTAATTGGTTACTGATTTCTTACAATTAAAAAATTTTTTCGATGATTTTTAAAGAAAATTTTAAAATAGATGAGAATAAGATTAAAAGTAGAAGAAGAGATAGCGAAAAAGAAAAGTAACGAGAGATAAAAATAATTTTTGAAAAACGTAGAATTTTGATCGAATTTTTCTCTACTTTATCATTTTATCATTTATGAATTTTTTATACATGTGATTAACATAATAAGTAGTATTTTCAATGATAACTAAAGCAAGAACATGTTTATTGTTGCTTTGTTAATGGTTTATCATCAAGCAAGTATTTTGCAAGGACATATTAAAGCTTCTAAAATAATAAGATTCCCCCGGTCTCGGTCTTTACCTCTCTTCTGAAATTTAAAAGAATGTACTAAAAGGATATGTTTGAATTGATAATCAAATTCAGTATTTAGTAATGCGAAATGTTGTATTACTTCATCCCACCTTAACATGAGTTTGTTGTAATCCATTTTAGTGCACTTCTATTTATTGAACCTGATTAATTAGACTATAATACTAATAATTCGAAAATGAATTCAATATTCAGTAATGCAAATTATCAAAAATAATCATATAACTTACTTAGTTTGATTACTGTTTTTGAAGGTGATAGCAGCGGAAGGTGAGCTTTAGAATCTCTTAATGAAGCTGCAAATATGATTGCTGAATCACCATGTTAAAACTGTTAAAACATCATTTTACAAACTTTTGAATTCATCGTTTGAATTAATCAATAGCAATAGATATCTTTCATTCGATAGTAACTTGTATTTTTTATTTTGAACCTTAAAGTGCGGCGTGTTCATCCTAAACTAAGTATATTAATAGGAGGTAGTTACTAAGTTGCTTATTATTCTGAAAATTTAATTAATGCTAGCTCAGTTTACACTTAGGCGGAATAAATTTTGAGTGAACGAATATTTTAATAGTATGAAAATGCATTTCATTTCAGTCAGACTTGTTTACATTCATATAAAAGTAAGAACTATTTCGAAATAAACAAAGACAAAATGTCATTTGTTGTGATGATAAAAGATATTCTGTTTTATACTTCTTTCATACAAACTTCCGGATAACTCGTAATCAAATCAGATAGTAAATGTTTACAACTTTTCGAAAAGGAACAAATCAACATGGTTGCTTGTTATACAAATTGTTTTGAATAATCATTTTGCAAAAAGGTTATTTTGCCTTTGTTAAAAACAAAAACATTTCAGTTTGTGTTAAAGATTTAGAAGAAAAAAAAAAGAAAAATTATTGCTTCAATAAATTTAATGATAATTTTTTAAAAATGCTAGAATAAATCAGTGTCAAATTGAAACATATTTAAACCTTGAATTTTCAACTTATTATAATATCATTGAACTTTTGCAACTTCATTAATCTGCAAAAAAAAAAACAGCTTTCAATTTATGCATCCATTGCAAAAAAAAAAAAACAAATTTAACACTTTATGTACATCATCGTATTATCAGGACACTAAAAAAAATTCCCTCAATACCATTCCAATAAATTTTGAATAATTAAAGATTAGCTTTTCTAACTAATCTTTTTCGGTGTAAAAATTATATTTTGTCAAAATTCCATTCCTTCCTTTCTTGTGTTATCAATCAATTTTGTAACTGATAAACTCACAAATACACATGTGATAAGTACAGGACGTCATTATAAAACATCAATCCTGATATTATCAATTTATTATTTGTCAGATATGCGTTTTACTATCTCAAATTCATACTGATAAATTGATAACTGATGAATTGATAATTTACGATGAAAGCTAACTTATTTATTTTTCTTCTTAACAATAAAACAGTGAAAATATCTAATAAAATGCTATCAGTTGTAAACTCTGTAATTTCAACGTTTTTTGACATACTTTTGCTCCAT
>JAAVKF010000048.1:0-128965 GCA_012070555.1 Brugia pahangi | reverse complement strand
TAATTCAGTTATACTCAGATAATAATTCAGTTATACTCAGATAATAATCAGTTATACTTCAGATTATAATTCAGTTATACTCAGATAATAATTCAGCTATACTCAGATAATAATTCAGTTATACTCAGATAGCTAAGATTGCAATTATACAATGAGATTATAATTCAGTTATACTCAGGCAATAATTCAGTTATACTCAGATTATAATTCAGTTATACTCAGATTATAATTCAGCATATTCAGTTTATAATTCAGTTATACTCAGATAATAATTCAGTTATACTCAGATAATAATTCAGCTATACTCAGATAATAATTCAGTTATACTCAGATAATAAGATTATAATTCAGTTATGCTCAGATTATAATTCAGTTATACTCAGATTATAATTCAGTTATACTCAGATTATAATTCAGTTATACTCAGATTATAATTCAGTTATACTCAGATTATAATTCAGTTATACTCAGATAATAATTCAGTTATACTCAGATTATAATCTCAGTTATACTCAGATAATAATTCAAATATACTTAGTTTATAATTCAGTTATACTCAGATAATAATTCAGTTATACTCAGATAATAATTCAGTTATAATGGAGATAATTATAATGTGTTATACTCAGATTATAATTCAGTTATACTCAGATAATTATTCAGTTATACTCAGGTAATAATTCAGTTATACCTTATCCCAGTTATACTCAGATTATAATTCAGTTATACTCAGATTTCTATAATTCAGTTATACTCAGATAATAATTCATTATACTAGAAAATAATTCAGTTATACTCAGATTATAATTCAGTTTTTATACTGAGATTATAATTCAGTTATACTCAGATTATAATTCAGTTATACTCAGATAATAATTCAGCTATACTCAGATTATAATTCAGTTATACTCAGATTATAATTCAGTTATACTCAGATAATAATTCAGTTATACTCAGATAATAATTCAGTTATACTCAGATAACATTTAGCCATACCAGATAATAATTCAGTTATACTCAGATAATAAGATAATTCAGTTATACTCAGATTATAATCTGTTATACTCAGATAATAATTCAGTTATACTCAGATTATAATTCAGTTATACTCAGATTATAATTCAGTTATACTCAGATAATAATTCAGTTATACTCAGATTATAATTCAGTTATACTCAAATAATAATTCAGTTACACTCAGATAATAATTCAGTTATACTCAGAAAATAATTCAGTTATTCTCAGATTCTAATTCAGTTATACTCAGATACAATTCAGTTATACTCAGATAATAATTCAGTTATACTCAGATTATAAATTCAGTTATACTCAGATTATAATTCAGTTATACTCAGAAAATAATTCAGTTATACTCAGAAAATAATTCAGTTATACTCAGATAATAATTCAGTTATAACAGATAATAATTCAGTTATGCTCAGATAATAATTCAGTTATACTAGATTATAATTCAGTTATACTCAGATAATAATTCAGTTATACTCAGATAATTCATTATACTCAGATAATTATTCATTATACTCAGATAAATTTAATTCAGTTATACTCAGATTATAATTCAGTTATACTCAGATTATAATTTTTTGTTCAGTTTATAATTCAGTTATACTCAGATAATAATTCAGTTATACTCAGATTATAATTCAGTTATACTCAAATTATAATTCAGTTATACTCAGATAATAATTCAGTTATACTCAGATAATAATTCAGTTATACTCAGATTATAATTCAGTTATACTCAGATTATAATTCAGTTATACTCAGATTATAATTCAGTTATGCTTAGATTATAATTCAGTTATACTCAGATAATAATTTAGTTATACTAAGATAACTGTGTTATACTGGTATAATAATTCAGTTATGCTCAGATTATAATTCAGTTATGCTCAGATTATAATTCAGTTATACTCAGATTATAATTAAGTTATACTCAGATAATAATCAGTTATACTCAGATTATAATTCAGTTATACTCAGATTATAATTCAGTTATACTCAGGCAATAATTCAGTTATACTCAGTTTATAATCAAGTTATACTCAGATTATAATTCAGTTATGCTCAGATTATAATCTTAAGTTGCATCAGATTATAATTTCTGTTATACTCAGATAATAATTCATTATACTCAGATAAATTCAGTTATACTCAGATTATAATTCAGTTATGCCTCATTTATAATTCAGTTATACTCAGATAATAATTCAGTTATACTCAGATAATAATTCAGTTATACTCAGATTATAATTCAGTTATACTCAGATTATAATTCATATACTCAGATAATAATTGTTTATACTCAGCTTATAACAGTTATACTCAGATTATAATTCAGTTATACTCAGATTATAATTCAGTTATACTCAGAAAATAATTCAGTTATACTCAGAAAATAATTCAGTTATGCTCAGATTATAATTCAGTTATACTCAGATTATAATTCAGTTATACTCAGATTATAATTCAGTTACATTCAGATAATAATTCAGTTATACTCAGATAATAATTCAGTTATACCTAGATTATAATTCAGTTATACTCAGATAATATTTCAGCTATACTCAGATAATAATTCAGTTATACTCAGATAATAAGATTATAATTCAGTTATACTCAGATTATAATTCAGTTATACTCAGATAATAATTCAGTTGTACTCAGATAATGACACAGTTATACTCAGATAATAATTTATTATACTCAGATAATAATTCAGTTATACTCAGATTATAATTCAGTTATACTCAGATAATAATTCAGTTATACTCAGATAATAATTCAGTTATACTCAGAAAATAATTCAGTTATTCTCAGATTATAATTCAGTTATACTCAGATTATAATTCAGTTATACTCAGATTATAACTCAGTTATACTCAGATTATAATTCAGTTATACTCAGATAATTTTTCATTATACTCAGATAATAATTCAGTTATACTCAGATAATAATTCAGTTATGCTTAGTTTATAATTCAGTTATACTCAGATATTAATTCAGTTATACTAAGATAATAATTCAGTTATACTGAGATAATGACACAGCTATGCTCAGATCATAATTCAGTTATGCTCAGATTATAATTCAGTTATACTCAGGCAATAATTCAGTTATACTCAAAGTTATAATTCCATACACTCAGATTCTCAATAATAATTCAGTTATGCTCAAATAATAATTCAGTTATACTCAGATAATAATTCAGTTATACTCAGAAAATAATTCAGTTATACTCAGATTCTAATTCAGTTATGAATTCTAGATTAATAATCAGTTAATACTCAGATATAATTCATTATACTAAGATTATAATTCAGTTATGCTCAGATTATAATTCAGTTATACTCAGAAAATAATTCAGTTATACTCAGAAAATAATTCAGTTATACTCCAGGCATAATTCAGTTATACTCAGATAATAATTCAGTTATACTCAGATATACTTATTATACTCAGATAATAATTCAGTTATACCAGATTATAATTCAGTTACTCAGATTATAATTCAGTTATACTCAGATAATAATTCAGTTATAATTTCAGATTATAATTCAGTGTTATAATTGATTATAATTCAGTTATACTGTGATATAATTTTCATTATACTCAGATAATAATTCTGTTATACTTAGATTATAATTCAGTTATACTCAGATAATAATTCAGTTATACTCAGATAATAATTCAGTTATACTAATAATTCAGTTATACTCAGAAAATAATTCAGTTACGCTCAGTTTATAATTCAGTTATACTCAGATTATAATTCAGTTATACTCAGATAATTATTCATTATACTCAGATAATAATTCATTATACTCAGATAATAATTCAGTTATGCTCAGATTATAATTCAGTTATACTCAGATTATAATTCAGTTATACTCAGATAATTATTCATTATACTCAGATAATAATTCAGTTATACTCAGATTATAATTCAGTTATACTCAGAAAATAATTCAGTTATACTCTCAGTTTATAATCAAGAGTAATACTCAGATTATAATTCAGTTATACTCAGATAATTATTCATATTATAATTTATAATTATTCATTATACTCAGATAATCTGATTATAATTCAGTTATACTCAGATTATAATTCAGTTATACTCAGATAATAATTCAGTTATACTCAGATAATAATTCAGTTATACTCAGATTATAATTCAGTTATACCAAATAATAAGTTATACTCAAATAGTAATTCAGTTACACTTAGATAATAATTCAGTTTCAGTTATGCTCAAATTATAATTCAGTTATACTCAGATAATAATTCATTCCTACTCAGATAATTATTCATTATACTAGATAATTATTCATTATACTCAGATTATAATTCAGTTATACTCAGATAATAATTCAGTTATACTCAGATAATAATTCAGTTATGCTCAGATTATAAATTAGTTATACTCAGATAATAATTCAGTTATACTCAGATAATAATTCAGTTATACTCAGATAATAATTCAGTTTGCTCAGTTTATAATTCAGTTATGCTCAGATAATAATTCAGTTATTCAGATTATATAATATCTGTTATACTTAGGCAATAATTCAGTTATACTCAGATTATAATTCAGTTATACTCAGATTATAATTCAGTTATACTCAGATTATAATTCAGTTATACTCAGATAATAATTCAATTATACTCAGATAATTGTTCAGTTATACTCAGATAATAATTCAGTTATACTCAGATTATAATTCAGTTATACTTAGATAATAATTCAGTTATACTGAGATAATAATTCAGTTATACTCAGATTATAATTCAGTTATACTCAAACAATAATTCAGTTACACTCAGATAATAATTCAGTTATTCTCAGATTCTAATTCAGTTATACTCAGATTATAATTCAGTTATGCTCAGATTATAATTCAGTTATACTTAGTTTATAATTCAGTTATACTCAGATAATAATTTAGTTATACTAAGATAATAATTCAGTTATACTGAGATAATATCACAAATATGCTCAGATCATAATTCAGTTATGCTCAGATTATAATTCAGTTATACTCAGGCAATAATTCAGTTATACTCAGTTTATAATTCAGTTATACTCAGAAAATAATTCAGTTATACTCAGAAAATAATTCAGTTATACTCAGGCAATAATTCAGTTATACTCAGATAATAATTCAGTTATGCTCAGTTTATAATTCAGTTATGCTCAGATAATAAAACTATAGTTATTCAGATTATAATTCAGTTATACTCAAATAATAATTCAGTTACACTCAGATAATAATTCAGTTATACTCAGAAAATAATTCAGTTATACTCAGATAATAACACAGTTATACTCAGATAATTCAATTATAGTTATACTCAGATAATAATTCAGTTATACTCAGATTATAATTCAGTTATACTCAGGCAATAATTCAGTTATACTCAGATAATATTTCAGTTATGCTCAGATTATAATTCAGTTATGCTCAGATTATAATTCAGTTATACTCAGATAATAATTCAGTTATACTCAGAAAATAATTCAGTTATACTCAGATAATAATTCAGTTATACTCAGATAATCAGATTATAATTCAGTTATGCTCAGATTATAATTCAGTTATACTCAGGCAATAATTCAGTTATACTCAGATTATAATTCAGTTATACTCAGATTATAATTCAGTTATACTCAGATTATAATTCAGTTATACTCAGATAATTTTTCATTATACTCAGATAATAATTCAGTTATACTCAGATAATAATTCAGTTATACTTAGTTTATAATTCAGTTATACTCAGATATTAATTCAGTTATACTAAGATAATAATTCAGTTATACTGAGATAATGACATTCAGCCATTATACTCAGACTATAATTCAGTTGCTGCTCAGATTATAATTCAGTTATACTCAGGCAATAATTCAGTTATACTCAGTTTATAATCAAGTTATACTCAGATTATAATTCAGTTGTGCTCAGATTATAATTCAGTTATACTCAGAAAATAATTCAGTTATACTCAGATAATAATTCAGTTATACTCAGATTATAATTCAGTTATACTCAGATTCTAATTCAGTTATACTCAAATAATAATTCAGTTATACTCAGATAATAATTCAGTTATACTCAGAAAATAATTCAGTTATTCTCAGATTCTAATTCAGTTGTACTCAGATAATAATTCAGCTATACTCAGATAATAATTCAGTTATACTAAGATTATAATTCAGTTATGCTCAGATTATAATTCAGTTATACTCAGAAAATAATTCAGTTATACTCAGAAAATAATTCAGTTATACTCAGGCAATAATTCAGTTATACTCAGATACTACCCAGTTATGCTCAGATAATAATTCAGTTATACTCAGATTATAATTCAGTTACACTCAGATAATAATTCAGTTATACTCAGATTATAATTCAGTTATACTCAGATAATAATTCAATTATACTCAGATAATTGTTCAGTTATACTCAGATAATAATTCAGTTATGCTCAGATTATAATTCAGTTATACTTAGGCAATAATTCAGTTATACTCAGATAATAATTCAGTTATACTCAGATTATAATTCAGTTATACTCAAATAATAAGTTAGTACCAGATAATAATTCAGTTATACTCAGAAAATAATTCAGTTATACTCAGATTATAATTCAGTTATACTCAGATTATAATTCAGTTATGCTCTATTTATAATTCAGTTATACTCAGATTATAATTCAGTTATACTCAGATAATAATTCATTATACTCAGATAATTATTCATTATACTCAGATAATTCAGATAATAATTCAGTTATACTCAGATTATAATTCAGTTATACTTAGGCAATAATTCAGTTATACTCAGATAATAATTCAGTTATACTCAGATTTATAATCCTCCAAATTCAGTACTAAATAATAATTTATACTCAAATATAATTCAGTTACACTTAGATAATAATTCAGTTTCAGTTATGCTCAGATTATAATTCAGTTATACTCAGATAATAATTCATCTATACTCAGATAATTATTCATTATACTCAGATAATTATTCATTATACTCAGATTATAATTCAGTTATACTCAGGCAATAATTCAGTTATACTCAGATAATAATTCAGTTATACTCAGATTATAATTCAGTTATACTCAGAAAATAATTCAGTTATACTCAGAAAATAATTCAGTTATACTCAGGCAATAATTCAGTTATGCTCAGTTTATAATTCAGTTATGCTCAGATAATAATTCAGTTATACTCAGATTATAATTCAGTTATACTTAGGCAATAATTCAGTTATACTCAGATTATAATTCAGTTACACTCAGATAATAATTCAGTTATACTCAGATAATAATTCAGTTATACTCAGATAATAATTCAATTATACTCAGATAATTGTTCAGTTATACTCAGATAATAATTCAAAGTTACTCAGATTATAATTCAGTTATACTCAGCAATAATTCAGTTATACTCAGATAATAATTCAGTTATACTCAGATTATAATTCAGTTATACTCAGATTATAATTCAGTTATACTCAGATAATAATTCAGTTATACTCAGAAAATAATTCAGTTATTCTCAGATTATAATTCAGTTATACTCAGATTATAATTCAGTTATGCTCAGATTATAATTCAGTTATGCTTAGTTTATAATTCAGTTATACTCAGATAATAATTCAGTTATACTCAGATAATAATTCAGTTATACTCAGATAATGACACAGTTATGCTCAGATTATAATTCAGTTATGCTCAGATTATAATTCAGTTATATCAGGCAATAATTCAATTATACTCAGTTTATAACAGTTATACTCAGATTTATAATTCAGTTATACTCAGATTATAATTCAGTTATACTCAGAAAATAATTCAGTTATGCTCAGTTTATAATTCAGTTATACTCAGATAATAATTCAGTTATACTCAGATTATAATTCAGTTATACTCAGATAATAATTCAGTTATACTCAGATAATAATTCAGTTATGCTCAGATTATAATTCAGTTATACTCAGATAATAATTCTATACTCAGATAATAATTCAGTTATACTCAGAAAATAATTCAGTTATACTCAGATTATAATTCAGTTAAACTCAGATAATAATTCAGTTATACTCAGATTATAATTCAGTTATGCTCAGATTATAATTCAGTTATACTCAGATTATAATTCAGTTATACTCAGATAGCAATTTTCATTATATTATAATTCAGTTATACTCAGATTATAATTCAGTTATACTCAGATTATAATTCAGTTATACTCAGTTTATAACTAAGTCAGTTATACTCAGAAAATAATTCAGTTATGCTCAGTTTATAATTCAGTTTAAGTACTCAGATCATAATTCAGTTATACTCAGATAATTATTCATTATACTCAGATAATTATTCATTATACTCAGATAATAATTCAGTTATGCTCAGATTATAATTCAGTTATACTCAGATTATAATTCAGTTATACTCAGATAATAATTCAGTTATACTCAGATAATTATTCATTATACTCAGATAAATATCTAGTTATGCTCAGATTATAATTCAGTTATACTCAGTTTATAATTCAGTTATACTCAGAAAATAATTCAGTTATGCTCAGATTATAATTCAGTTATACTCAGATTATAATTCAGTTATACTCAGATACTAATTCAGTTATACTCAGATTATAATTCATTATACTCAGATAATAATTCAGTTATACTCAGATTATAATTCAGTTATACTCAGATAATAATTCAGTTATGCTCAGTTTATAATTCAGTTATACTCAGATTATAATTCAGTTATACTCAGATAATAATTCAGTTATACTCAGATAATAATTCAGTTATACTCAGATAATTCAGATAATAATTCAGTTATACTCAGATTATAATTCAGTTATACTTAGATTATAATTCAGTTATACTCAGATAATAATTCAGTTATACTCAGATTATAATTCAGTTATGCTCAGATAATAATTTATACTCAAATAGTAACTACTCAGATTATAATTCAGTTATACTCAGGCAATAATTCAGTTATACTCAGATAATAATTCAGTTATGCTCAGATTATAATTCAGTTATACTTAGATTATAATTCAGTTATACTCAGAAAATAATTCAGTTATACTCAGATAATAATTCAGTTATACTCACAGATAATTCAGTTATACTCAGATTATAATTCAGTTATACTCAGATAATAATTCAGTTATACTCAGATAATAATTCAGTTATACTCAGATTATAATTCAGTTATACTCAGATAATAATTCAGTTATACTATAATAATTCAGTTATACTCAGAAAATAACTAAATCAGTTCTCAGATTCTAATTCAGTTGTACTCAGATAATAATTCAGTTATACTCAGATTAATAACTAGTTATACTCAGATTATAATTCAGTTATACTCAGATTATAATTCAGTTATACTCAGATAATTTTTCTATTATATTCTAGATAATAATTCAGTTATACTCAGATTATAATTCAGTTATACTCAGATAATAATTCAGTTATACTCAGATTATAATTCAGTTATACTCAGTATGCAATAATTCAGTTATACTCAGATTATAATTCAGTTATACTCAGATTATAATTCAAATACTCGAGATATAATTCATTATACTCAGATAATTATTCATTATACTCAGATAATAATTCAGTTATGCTCAGATTATAATTCAGTTATACTCAGATTATAATTCAGTTATACTCAGATAATTATTCATTATACTCAGATAATTATTCATTATACTCAGATAATAATTCAGTTATGCTCAGATTATAATTCAGTTATACTCAGTTTATAATTCAGTTATACCTCAGTAATAATAATAAAGTTCAGTCTTATAATTCATACTCAGATTATAATTCAGTTATACTCAGATAATTATTCATTATACTCAGATGATAATTCATTATACTCAGATATAATTCAGTTATACTCAGATTATAATTCAGTTATACTCAGAAAATAATTCAGTTATGCTCAGATTATAATTCAGTTATACTCAGATTATAATTCAGTTATACTCAGATAATAATTCATTATACTCAGATAATAATTCAGTTATACTCAGATAATCTCAGATAATAATTCAGTTATACTCAGATTATAATTCAGTTATACTTATAATAATTCAGTTATACTCAGATAATAATTCAGTTATACTCAGATTATAATTCAGTTATACTCAAATAATAAGTTATACTCAGATAATAATTCAATTACTCAGATTATAATTCAGTTATACTCAGATAATAATTCAGTTATACTCAGATAATAATTCAGTTACTCAGATTATAATTCAGTTATACTCAGAAAATAATTCAGTTATACTCAGAAAATAATTCAGTTATACTCAGATAATAATTCAGTTATACTCAGTTTATAATTCAGTTATACTCAGATAATAATTCAGTTATACTCAGATTATAATTCAGTTATACTCAGATAATAATTCAGTTATACTAGATAGGCAATCTCAGTTATACTCAGATAATAATTCAGTTATACTCAGATAATAATTCAGTTATACTCAGATAATAATTCAGTTATACTCAGATAATAATTCAGTTATACTCAGATAATAATTCAGTTATACTCAGATTATAATTCAGTTATACTCAGATTATATTCAGTTATACTTAGGCAATAATTCAGTTATACTCAGATAATAATTCAGTTATACTCAGATTATAATCCAGTTATACTCAGATTATAATTCAGTTATACTCAGATAATAATTCAGTTATACTCAGAATATAATTCAGTTATACTCAGATTATAATTCAGTTATATCAGATTATAATTCAGTTATACTCAGATTATAATTCAGCTATACTTAGATTATAATTCAGTTATACTCAGATAATAATTCAGTTATACCAGATAATAATTCAGTTATACTGAGATAATTACATCAGTTATGCTCAGATCATAATTCAGTTATACTCAGATTATAATTCAGTTATACTCAGCATAATTCAGTTATACTAGTTTATAATTCAGTTATACTCAGATTATAATTCAGTTATACTCAGATTATAATTCAGTTATACTCAGATAATAATTCAGTTATACTCAGATTATAATTCTAGTTATACTCAGAAATAATTCAGTTATACTCAGAAAATAATTCAGTTATACTCAGATTATAATTCAGTTATACTCAGATAATAATTCAGTTATGCTCAGATTATAATTCAGTTATGCTCAGATAATAATTCAGTTATACTCAGATTCTAATTCAGTTATACTCAGATAATAATTCAGTTATACTCAGATAATAATTCAGTTATACTCAGAAAATAATTCAGTTATACTCAGATAATAACACAGCTATACTCAGATAATAATTCAGTTATAGTCAGATAATAAGATTATAATTCAGTTATGCTGAGATTATAATTCAGTTATACTCAGATTATAATCAGTTATACTCAGATAATAATTCAGTTCTTATGCTCAGATAATAATTCAGTTATACTCAAATAATAATCATTCAGTTATACTCAGATAATAATTCAGTTATACTCAGTTATAATTCAGTTATACTCAGATATTAATAATCAGTTATACTCAGATAATAAGATTATAATTCAGTTATGCTCAGATTATAATTCAGTTATACTCAGGCAATAAATCAGTTATACTCAGATTATAATTCAGTTATGCTCAGATTATAATTCAGTTATACTCAGATTATAATTCAGTTATACTCAGATAATTTTTCATTATACTCAGATAATAATTCAGTTATACTCAGATAATAATTCAGTTATGCTCAGATTATAATTCAGTTATACTCAGATATTAATTCAGTTATACTCAGATAATAATTCAGTTATACTGAGATAATGACACAGCTATACTCAGATCATAATTCAGTTATGCTCAGATTATAATTCAGTTATACTCAGGCAACAATTCAGTTATACTCAGTTTATAATCAAGTTATACTCAGATTATAATTCAGTTATGCTCAGATTATAATTCAGTTATACTCAGAAAATAATTCAGTTATACTCAGAAAATAATTCAGTTATACTCAGGCAATAATTCAGTTATACTCAGATTATAATTCAGTTATACTCAGATTATAATTCAGTTATACTCAGATAATAATTCAGTTATACTCAGAAAATAATTCAGTTATTCTCAGATAATAATTCAGTTGTACTCAGATAATAATTCAGTTATACTCAGATAATAATTCAGTTATACTAAGATTATAATTCAGTTATGCTCAGATTATAATTCAGTTATACTCATAAAATAATTCAGTTATACTCAGAAAATAATTCAGTTATACTCAGGCAATAATTCAGTTATACTCAGATAATAATTCAGTTATGCTCAGATAATAATTCAGTTATACTCAGATTATAATTCAGTTATACTCAGATAATAATTCAGTTATACTCAGATAATAATTCAGTTATACTCAGATAATAATTCAGTTATACTCAGATAATAATTCAGTTATACTCAGATAATAATTCAGTTATACTCAGATTATAATTCAGTTATACTTAGGCAATAATTCAGTTATACTCAGATAATAATTCAGTTATACTCAGATTATAATTCAGTTATACTCAGATAATAATTCAGTTATACTCAGATAATAATTCAGTTATACTCAGAAAATAATTCAGTTATACTCAGATTATAATTCAGTTATACTCAGAAAATAATTCAGTTATACTCAGTTTATAATTCAGTTATACTCAGATTATAATTCAGTTATACTCAGATAATTATTCATTATACTCAGATAATTATTCATTATACTCAGATACATAGATAATAATTCAGTTATACTCAGATTATAATTCAGTAATACTTAGGCAATAATTCAGTTATACTCAGATAATAATTCAGTTATACTCAGATTATAATTCAGTTATACTCAGATAATAATTTATACTCAAATAATAATTCAGTTATACTCAGATAATAATTCAGTTTCAGTTATGCTCAGATTATAATTCAGTTATACTCAGATAATAATTCAGTTATACTCAGATAATAATTCAGTTATACTCAGATAATAATTCAGTTATACTCAGATTATAATTCAGTTATACTCAGATTATAATTCAGTTATACTCAGATAATAATTCAGTTATACTCAGATTATAATTCAGTTATACTCAGAAAATATTCAGTTATACCTTAGATAATAATTCAGTTATACTCAGATAATAATTCAGTTATGCTCAGATTATAATTCAGTTATACTCAGATAATAATTCAGTTATACTCAGATTATAATTCAGTTATACTTAGGCAATAATTCAGTTATACTCAGATAATAATTCAGTTACACTCAGATAATAATTCAGTTATACTCAGATAATAATTCAGTTATACTCAGATAATAATTCAATTATACTCAGATAATAATTCAGTTATACTCAGATAATAATTCAGTTATACTCAGATTATAATTCAGTTATACTCAGATAATAATTCAGTTATACTCAGATAATAATTCAGTTATACTCAGATTATAATTCAGTTATACTCAAATAATAATTCAGTTATACTCAGATAATAATTCAGTTATACTCAGATAATAATTCAGTTATACTCAGATTATAATTCATTATACTCAGATTATAATTCAGTTATACTCAGATTATAATTCAGTTATACTTAGTTTATAATTCAGTTATACTCAGATAATAATTCAGTTATACAAGATAATAATTCAGTTATACTCAGATAATAATTCAGTTATACTCAGATCATAATTCAGTTATGCTCAGATTATAATTCAGTTATACTCAGATAATAATTCAGTTATACTCAGATTATAATTCAGTTATACTCAGATTATAATTCAGTTATGCTCAGATTATAATTCAGTTATACTCAGAAAATAATTCAGTTATACTCAGATTATAATTCAGTTATACTCAGATAATAATTCAGTTATACTCAGATTATAATTCAGTTATACTCAAATAATAATTCAGTTATACTCAGATAATAATTCAGTTTCAGTTATGCTCAGATTATAATTCAGTTATACTCAGATAATAATTCATTATACTCAGATAATAATTCAGTTATACTCAGAAAATAATTCAGTTATACTCAGATTATAATTCAGTTATACTCAGATAATAATTCAGTTATACTCAGATTATAATTCAGTTATGCTCAGATTATAATTCAGTTATACTCAGATTATAATTCAGTTATACTCAGATAATAATTCATTATACTCAGATAATAATTCAGTTATACTCAGATTATAATTCAGTTATACTCAGATAATAATTCAGTTATACTCAGTTTATAATTCAGTTATACTCAGATAATAATTCAGTTATGCTCAGTTTATAATTCAGTTATACTCAGATTATAATTCAGTTATACTCAGATAATTATTCATTATACTCAGATAATTATTCATTATACTCAGATAATAATTCAGTTATGCTCAGATTATAATTCAGTTATACTCAGATTATAATTCAGTTATACTCAGATAATAATTCATTATACTCAGATAATAATTCAGTTATACTCAGATAATAATTCAGTTATGCTCAGATTATAATTCAGTTATACTCAGTTTATAATTCAGTTATACTCAGATAATAATTCAGTTATACTCAGATTATAATTCAGTTATACTCAGATTATAATTCAGTTATACTCAGATAATTATTCATTATACTCAGATGATAATTCATTATACTCAGATAATAATTCAGTTATACTCAGATTATAATTCAGTTATACTCAGATTATAATTCAGTTATACTCAGATTATAATTCAGTTATACTCAGATAATAATTCAGTTATACTCAGATAATAATTCATTATACTCAGATAATTATTCATTATACTCAGATAATTCAGATAATAATTCAGTTATACTCAGATTATAATTCAGTTATTCTTAGGCATTAATTCAGTTATACTCAGATAATAATTCAGTTATACTCAGATTATAATTCAGTTATACTCAAATAATAATTTATACTCAAATAGTAATTACTCAGATTATAATTCAGTTATACTCAGATAATAATTCAGTTATACTCAGATAATAATTCAGTTATACTCAGATTATAATTCAGTTATACTCAGAAAATAATTCAGTTATACTCAGAAAATAATTCAGTTATGCTCAGTTTATAATTCAGTTATACTCAGATAATAATTCAGTTATACTCAGATTATAATTCAGCTATACTCAAATAATAATTCAAAGTACCTCAGATAATAATTCAGTTTAGTTATGCTCAAATTATAATTCAGTTATACTCAGATAATAATTCAGTTATACTCAGATAATAATTCAGTTATACTCAGAAAATAATTCAGTTATACTCAGATTCTAATTCAGTTATACTCAGATAATAATTCAGTTATACTCAGATTATAATTCAGTTATACTCAGATTATAATTCAGTTATACTCAGATTATAATTCAGTTATACTCAGATAATAATTCAGTTATACTCAGATAATGACACAATTATACTCAGATTATAATTCAGTTATACTCAGATAATAATTCAGTTATACTCAGATAATAATTCAGTTATACTCAGAAAATAATTCAGTTATGCTCAGTTTATAATTCAGTTATACTCAGATTATAATTCAGTTATACTCAGATAATAATTCAGTTATACTCAGATAATTATTCAGTTATACTCAGATAATAATTCAGTTATACTCAGATTATAATTCAGTTATACTCAGATTATAATTCAGTTATACTCAGATATTATATTCAGTTATACTCAGATAATAATTCAGTTATACTCAGATAATAATTCAGTTATACTCAGATTATAATTCAGTTATACTCAGATTATAATTCAGTTATACTCAGATAATAATTCAGTTATACTCAGATTATAATTCAGTTATACTCAGATTATAATTCAGTTATACTCAGATAATAATTCATTATACTCAGATAATAATTCATTATACTCAGATAATAATTCAGTTATACTCAGATTATAATTCAGTTATACTCAGATAATAATTCAGTTATGCTCAGATTATAATTCAGTTATACTCAGATTATAATTCAGTTATACTCAGATAATTATTCAGTTATACTCAGATAATAATTCATT
Organism: Brugia pahangi; assembly: GCA_012070555.1. Lineage (NCBI taxonomy): Eukaryota > Metazoa > Nematoda > Chromadorea > Rhabditida > Onchocercidae > Brugia > Brugia pahangi. The sequence continues at coordinate 112,817 of JAAVKF010000048.1, read as the reverse complement.
ATGTACTAGATAATTCAGATAATAATTCAGTTATACTACTCAGATTATAATTCAGTTATACTATAATAATTCAGTTATACTCAGATAATAATTCAGTTATACTCAGATTATAATTCAGTTATACTCAAATAATAATTAGTACTCAAATATTCAATTACTCAGATTATAATTCAGTTATACTCAGATAATAATTCAGTTATACTCAGATAATAAATTCAGTTATACTCAGATTATAATTCAGTTATACTCAGATAATAATTCAGTTATACTCAGATAATAATTCAGTTATACTCAGATAATAATTCAGTTATACTCAGATTATAATTCAGTTATACTCAGATAATAATTCAGTTATACTCAGATTATAATTCAGTTATACTTAGGCAATAATTCAGTTATACTCAGATTATAATTCAGTTATACTCAGATAATAATTCAGTTATACTCAGATAATAATTCAGTTATACTCAGATAATAATTCAGTTATACTCAGATAATAATTCAGTTATACTCAGATAATAATTCAGTTATACTCAGATTATAATTCAGTTATACTCAGATTATAATTCAGTTATACTCAGATAATATTCAGTTATACTCAGATTATAATTCAGTTATACTCAGATAATAATTCAGTTATACTCAGATAATAATTCAGTTATACTCAGATAATAATTCAGTTATACTCAGATTATAATTCAGTTATACTCAGATTATAATTCAGTTATACTCAGATTATAATTCAGTTATACTCAGTTTATAATTCAGTTATACTCAGATAATAATTCAGTTATACTCAGATAATAATTCAGTTATACTCAGATAATATTCAATTATACTCAGATAATAATTCAGTTATACTCAGATTATAATTCAGTTATACTCAGATAATAATTCAGTTATACTCAGATTATAATCAAGTTATACTCAGATTATAATTCAGTTATACTCAGATTATAATTCAGTTATACTCAGAAAATAATTCAGTTATGCTCAGTTTATAATTCAGTTATACTCAGATAATAATTCAGTTATACTCAGATTATAATTCAGTTATACTCAAATAATAATTCAGTTATACTCAGATAATAATTCAGTTTCAGTTATGCTCAGATTATAATTCAGTTATACTTTTTATATAATCTAGTTATACTCAGATAATAATTCAGTTATACTCAGAAAATAATTCAGTTATACTCAGATTATAATTCAGTTATACTCAGATAATAATTCAGTTATACTCAGATTATAATTCAGTTATACTCAGATTATAATTCAGTTATACTCAGATTATAATTCAGTTATACTCAGATAATAATTCAGTTATACTCAGATAATAATTCAGTTATACTCAGTTTATAATTCAGTTATACTCAGATAATAATTCAGTTATACTCAGATAATAATTCAGTTATACTCAGATTATAATTCAGTTATACTCAGATAATAATTCAGTTATACTCAGATTATAATTCAGTTATACTCAGATAATAATTCAGTTATACTCAGATAATAATTCAGTTATACTCAGATAATAATTCAGTATTATACTCAGATAATAATTCAGTTATACTCAGATTATAATTCAGTTATACTCAGATTATAATTCAGTTATACTCAGATTATAATTCATTATACTCAGATAATAATTCAGTTATACTCAGATTATAATTCAGTTATACTCAGATAATAATTCAGTTATACTCAGATTATAATTCAGTTATACCTATTATAATTCAGTATACTCAGATAATAATTCAGTTATACTCAGATAATTATTCATTATACTTAGATAATCAGATTATAAGTTATACTCAGATTATAATTCAGTTATACTTAGCAATAATTCAGTTATACTCAGATAATAATTCAGTTATACTCAAATAATAATTTATACTCAGATAATAATTCAGTTATACTCAGATAATAATTCAGTTTCAGTTATACTCAGATTATAATTCAGTTATACTCAGATTATAATTCATTTATCACCAGATAATTATTCATTATACTCAGATTATAATTCATTATACTCAGATTATAATTCAGTTATACTCAGGCAATAATTCAGTTATACTCAGATAATAATTCAGTTATACTCAGATTATAATCATTATAACTCAGATAATAATTCAGTTATACTCAGATAATAATTCAGTTATACTCAGATAATAATTCAGTTATACTCAGATTATAATTCAGTTATACTCAGATATAATTCAGTTATACTCAGATTATAATTCAGTTATACTCAGATAATAATTCAGTTATACTCAGATTATAATTCAGTTATACTCAGATAATAATTCAGTTATACTCAGATAATAAGATTATAATTCAGTTATACTCAGATTATAATTCAGTTATACTCAGATAATAATTCAGTTATACTCAGATTATAATTCAGTTATACTCAGATTATAATTCAGTTATACTCAGATTATAATTCAGTTATACTCAGATAATAATTCAGTTATACTCAGTCAATAATTCAGTTATACTCAGATAATAATTCAGTTATGCTCAGATTATAATTCAGTTATACTCAGATATAATTCAGTTATACTAAAGATTATAATTCAGTTATACTCAGATTATAATTCAGTTATACTCAGATTATAATTCAGTTATACTCAGATTATAATTCAGTTATACTCAGAAAATAATTCAGTTATACTCAGATAATAATTCAGTTATACTCAGATTATAATTCAGTTATACTCAAATAATAATTCAGTTATACTCAGATAATAATTCAGTTATACTCAGAAAATAATTCAGTTATTCTCTGTGATTAATTCAGTTATACTCAGATATAATTCAGTTATACTCAGATAATAATTCAGTTATACTCAGATTATAATTCAGTTATGCTCAGATTATAATTCAGTTATACTCAGATAATAATTCAGTTATACTCAGATTATAATTCAGTTATACTCAGATTATAATTCAGTTATACTCAGATAATAATTCAGTTATACTCAGATAATAATTCAGTTATACTCAGTTTATAATTCAGTTATACTCAGATAATAATTCAGTTATACTCAGATAATAATTCAGCTTATAATTGATAATAATTCAGTTATACTCAGATAATTTCAGTTATACTCAGATATAATTCAGTTATACTCAGATTATAATTCAGTTATACTCAGATTATAATTCAGTTATACTCAGATAATAATTCAGTTATACTCAGATTATAATTCAGTTATACTCAGATAATAATTCAGTTATACTCAGATAATAATTCAGTTATACTCAGAAAATAATTCAGTTATACTCAGATTATAATTCAGTTATACTCAGATTATAATTCAGTTATACTCAGATTATAATTCAGTTATACTCAGATAATAATTCAGTTATACTCAGATAATAATTCAGTTATACTCAGATAATAATTCAGTTATACTCAGATAATAATTCAGTTATACTCAGATTATAAATTCAGTAGCTCTCAGATTATAATTCAGTTATACTCAGATAATAATTCAGTTATACTCAGATTATAATTCAGTTATACCTCAGATTATAATTCAGTTATACTCAGATTATAATTCAGTTATACTCAGCAATAATTCAGTTATACTCAGTTTATAATCAGTTATACTCAGATTAATAATTCAGTTTATACTCAGATTATAATTCAGTTATACTCAGAAAATATTCAGTTATACTCAGATAATAATTCAGTTATACTCAGATAATAATTCAGTTATGCTCAGATTATAATTCAGTTATGCTCAGATTATAATTCAGTTATACTCAGATTATAATTCAGTTATACTCAGATTATAATTCAGTTATACTCAGATTATAATTCACCGATATCAGATTATAATTCAGTTATACTCAGATTATAATTCAGTTATACTCAGATTATAATTCAGTTATACTCAGATTATAATTCAGTTATACTCAAATAATAATTCAGTTATACTCAGATAATAATTCAGTTATACTCAGAAAATAATTCAGTTATACTCAGATAAATTCAGTTATACTCAGATAATAATTCAGTTATACTCAGATAATAAGATTATAATTCAGTTATGCTCAGATTATAATTCAGTTATACTCAGATAATAATTCAGTTATACTCAGATAATAATTCATTATACTCAGATAATAATTCATTATACTCAGATAATAATTCAGTTATACTCAGATTATAATTCAGTTATACTCAAATTATAATTCAGTTATACTCAGATAATAATTCAGTACTCAGATAATAATTCAATACTCAGATTATAATTCAGTTATACTCAGATTATAATTCAGTTATACTCAGATTATAATTCAGTTATACTCAGATTATAATTCAGTTATACTCAGATAATAATTCATTATACTCAGATAATAATTCAGTTATACTCAGATAATAATTCAGTTATACTCAGTTTATAATTCAGTTATACTCAGATAATAATTCAGTTATACTCAGATAATAATTCAGTTATACTCAGATAATAATTCAGTTATACTCAGATAATAATTCAGTTATACTCAGATTATAATTCAGTTATACTCAGATAATAATTCAGTTATACTCAGATAATAATTCAGTTATACTCAGATTATAATTCAGTTATACTCAGATAATAATTCAGTTATACTCAGATAATAATTCAGTTATACTCAGAAAATAATTCAGTATATACTCAGATTAAATTCAGTTATACTCAGATAATAATTCAGTTATACTCAGATAATAATTCAGTTATACTCAGATTATAATTCAGTTATGCTCAGATTATAATTCAGTTATACTCAGATAATAATTCAGTTATACTCAGATAATAATTCAGTTATACTCAGATAATAATTCAGTTATACTCAGATAATAATTCAGTTATACTCAGATAATAATTCAGTTATACTCAGATAAATTCAGTTATACTAGAAAATAATTCAGTTATTCTCAGATTATAATTCAGTCATACTCAGATAATAATTCAGTTATACTCAGATTATAATTCAGTTATGCTCAGATTATAATTCAGTTATACTCAGATTATAATTCAGTTATACTCAGATAATTATTCATTATACTCAGATAATAATTCATTATACTCAGATTATAATTCAGTTATACTCAGATAATAATTCAGTTATACAGATAATAATTCAGTTATACTCAGATAATAATTCATTATACTCAGATAATAATTCAGTTATACTCAGATTATAATTCAGTTATACTCAAATAATAATTCAGTTATACTCAGATAATAATTCAGTTATACTCAGATTATAATTCAGTTATTCTCAGATTATAATTCAGTTATACTCAGATTATAATTCAGTTATACTCAGATTATAATTCAGTTATACTCAGATTATAATTCAGTTATACTCAGATAATAATTCAGTTATACTCAGATAATAATTCAGTTATACTCAGATAATAATTCAGTTACGTTCAGATTATAATTCAGTTATACTCAGATAATAATTCAGTTATACTCAGATAATAATTCAGTTATACTCAGATAATATTCAGCTATACTCAGATTATAATTCAGTTATGCTCAGATTATAATTCAGTTATACTCAGATTATAATTCAGTTATACTCAGATAATAATTCAGTTATACTCAGTTATAATTCAGTTATACTCAGATAATAATTCAGTTATACTCAGATAATAATTCAGTTATACTCAGATTATAATTCAGTTATACTCAGATTATAATTCAGTTATACTCAGATAATACAATTCATTATAATTCAGTTATGCTCAGATTATAATTCAGTTATACTCAGATTATTAGATTATAATTCAGTTATACTCAGATTATTATAATTCAGTTATACTCAGATTATAATTCAGTTATATTCTGAAGTTATACCTAGGCAATAATTCAGTTATACTCAGATAATAATTCAGTTATGCTCAGTTTATAATTCAGTTATACTCAGATAATAATTCAGTTATACTCAGATTATAAGATCATAATTCAGTTATACTCAGATTATAATTCAGTTATACTCAGATTATAATTCAGTTATACTCAGATAATTATTCATTATACTCAGATAATAATTCAGTTATACTCAGATAATAATTCAGTTATACTCAGATAATAATTCAGTTATACTCAGATAATAATTCAGTTATACTCAGATTATAATTCAGTTATACTCAGATTATAATTCAGTTATACTCAGATCAGTTATACTCAGATAATAATTCAGTTATACTCAGATTATAATTCAGTTATACTCAGATAATAATTCAGTTATACTCAGATTATAATTCAGTTATACTCAGATAATAATTCAGTTATACTCAGATAATAATTCAGTTATACTCAGATTATAATTCAGTTATACTCAGATAATAATTCAGTTATACTCAGATAATAATTCAGTTATACTCAGATAATAATTCAGTTATACTCAGATTAATAATTCAGTTATACTCAGATTATAATTCAGTTATACTCAGATAATAATTCAGTTATACTCAGATTATAATTCAGTTATACTCAGATAATAATTCAGTTATACTCAGATAATAATTCAGTTATACTCAGATAATAATTCAGTTATACTCAGATAATAATTCAGTTATACTCAGATAATAATTCAGTTATACTCAGATAATAATTCAGTTATACTCAGATTATAATTCAGTTATACTCAGATAATAATTCAGTTATACTCAGATTATAATTCAGTTATACTCAGATAATAATTCAGTTATACTCAGATAATAATTCAGTTATACTCAGATTATAATTCAGTTATACTCAGATAATAATTCATTATAATCAGTTATACTTCAGATTATAATTCAGTTATACTCAGATTATATTCAGATTATAATTCAGTTATACTCAGATTCAATAATTCAGTTATACTCAGATTATAATTCAGTTATACTCAAGTTATACTCAGATAATAATTCAGTTATACTCAGATAATAATTCAGTTATACTAGATTATAATTCAGTTATACTTCATATAATAATTCAGTTATACTCAGATAATAATTCAGTTATACTCAGATTATAATTCAGTTATACTCAAATAATAATTCAGTTATACTCAGATAATAATTCAGTTATACTCAGATAATAATTCAGTTATACTCAGATAATAATTCAGTTATACTCAGATAATAATTCAGTTATACTCAGATAATAATTCAGTTATACTAAGATTATAATTCAGTTATGCTCAGATTATAATTCAGTTATACTCAGTTATACTCAGGCATAATTCAGTTATACTGATAATAATTCAGTTATACTCAGATTATAATTCATATACTTAGAAATAATTCAGTTATACTCAGATAATAATTCAGTTATACTCAGATTATAATTCAGTTATACTCAAAATAATAATTCAGTTATACTCAGATAATAATTCAGTTATACTCAGAAAATAATTCATACTCAGATTATAATTCATAATTGATAATAATTCAGTTATACTCAGATAATAATTCAGTTATACTCAGATTATAATTCAGTTATACTCAGATTCAGTTATCTCAGATTATAATTCAGTTATACTCAGATTATAATTCAGTTATACTCAGATTATAATTCAGTTATACTCAGATAATAATTCAGTTATACTCAGATAATAATTCAGTTATACTCAGATAATAATTCAGTTATACTCAGATAATAATTCAGTTATACTCAGATAATAATTCAGTTATACTCAGGTTATAATTCAGTTATACTCAGATTATAATTCAGTTATACTCAGATTATAATTCAGTTATATCAGATAATAATTCAGTTATACTCAGATAATAATTCAGTTATACTCAGATAATAATTCATACTCAGATAGATATAATTCAGTTATACTCAGAAAATAATTCAGTTATACTCAGATTATAATTCAGTTATACTCAGATAATAATTCATTATAATTCAGTTATACTCAGATTATAATTCAGTTATACTCAGATTATATATTAGATTATAATTCAGTTATACTCAGATATATAATTCAGTTATGCTCAGATTATAATTCAGTTATACTCAGTTATACTCAGATTATAATTCAGTTATACTCAGATAATAATTCAGTTATACTCAGATAATAATTCAGTTATACTCAGATTATAATTCAGTTATACTCAGATAATAATTCAGTTATACTCAGATAATAATTCAGTTATACTCAGATTATAATTCAGTTATACTCAGATAATAATTCAGTTATACTCAGATATAATTCATTAACTCAGATAATAATTCAGTTATACTCAGATTATAATTCAGTTATACTCAGATAATAATTCATTATAATCAGTTGCTCAATTATAATTCAGTTATACAGTTATACTCAGATAATAATTCAGTATACTCAAATATAATTCAGTTATACTCAGATAATAATTCAGTTATACTCAGAAATAATTCAGTTATACTCAGATTATAATTCAGTTATACTCAGATAATAATTCAGTTATACTCAGATAATAATTCAGTTATACTCAGATTATAATTCAGTTATACTCAGATTATAATCATTAGTTATACTCATTTATAATTCAGTTATACTCAGATTATAATTCAGTTATACTCAGATTATAATTCAGTTATACTCAGATAATAATTCAGTTATACTCAGATAATAATTCAGTTATACTCAGATAATAATTCAGTTATACTCAGATAATAATTCAGTTATACTCAGATTATAATTCAGTTATACTCAGATAATTCAGTTATACTCAGATTATAATTCAGTTATACTCAGATAATAATTCAGTTATACTCAGATAATAATTAGTTTGCTCAGATTATAATTCAGTTATACTCAGATAATAATTCAGTTATACTCAGAAAATAATTCAGTTATACTCAGGAAATAATTCAGTTATACTCAGATTATAATTCAGTTATACTCAGATTATAATTCAGTTATACTCAGATAATAATTCAGTTATACTCAGATTATAATTCAGTTATACTCAGATAATAATTCAGTTATACTCAGATAATAATTCAGTTATACTCAGATAATAATTCAGTTATTCTCAGATTATAATTCAGTTATACTCAGATAATAATTCATTATACTTGTATATACTCAGATTATAATTCAGTTATACTCAGTTATATTAGATTATAATTCAGTTATACTCAGATTATTATAATTCAGTTATACTCAGATTATAATTCAGTTATACTCAGATAATAATTCAGTTATACTCAGATAATAATTCAGTTATGCTCAGATTATAATTCAGTTATACTCAGATAATAATTCAGTTATACTCAGATAATAATTCAGTTATACTCAGATATATAGTTTCAGTTATACTCAGATTATAATTCAGTTATACTCAGATAATAATTCAGTTATACTCAGATAATAATTCAGTTATACTCAGAAAATAATTCAGTTATTTCAGATAATTCAGTTATACTCAGATAATAATTCAGTTATACTCAGATTATAATTCAGTTATACTCAGATAATAATTCAGTTATACTCAGATAATAATTCAGTTATACTTAGATTATAATTCAGTTATACTCAGATAATAATTCAGTTATACTCAGATAATAATTCAGTTATACTCAGATAATGAAATTCAGTTATGCTCAGATATATTCAGTTATACTCAGATTATAATTCAGTTATACTCAGCATAATTCAGTTATACTCAGTCATTTATAATTCAGTTATACTCAGATTATAATTCAGTTATGCTCAGATTATAATTCAGTTATACTCAGATAATAATTCATTATACTCAGATAATAATTCAGTTATACTCAGATAATAATTCAGTTATACTCAGATAATAATTCAGTTATACTCAGATTATAATTCAGTTATACTCAGGCAATAATTCAGTTATACTCAGATAATAATTCAGTTATACTCAGATTATAATTCAGTTATACTCAGATAATAATTCAGTTTATACTCAGATAATAATTCAGTTATACTCAGATAATAATTCAGTTATACTAAAATAATTCAGTTATACTCAGATTATAATTCAGTTATACTCAGATAATAATTCAGTTATACTCAGATAATAATTCAGTTATACTAAGATTATAATTCAGTTATACTCAGATTATAATTCAGTTATACTCAGATAATAATTCAGTTATACTCAGATAATAATTCAGTTATACTCAGATAATAATTCAGTTATGCTCAGATTATAATTCAGTTATACTCAGATTATAATTCAGTTATACTCAGATTATAATTCAGTTATACTCAGATTATAATTCAGTTATACTCAGATTATAATTCAGTTATACTCAGATTATAATTCAGTTATACTCAGATTATAATTCAGTTATACTCAGATAATAATTCAGTTATACTCAGATAATAATTCAGTTATACTCAGATAATAATTCAGTTATACTCAGAAAATAATTCAGTTATACTCAGATAATAATTCAGTTTACTCAGATTATAATTCAGTTATACTCAGATAATAATTCAGTTATACTCAGATAATAATTCAGTTATACTCAGATTATAATTCAGTTATACTCAGATAATAATTCAGTTATACTCAGATAATAATTCAGTTATACTCAGATAATAATTCAGTTATACTCAGATTATAATTCAGTTATACTCAGATAATAATTCAGTTATACTCAGATAATAATTCAGTTATACTCAGATTATAATTCAGTTATACTCAGATAATAATTTCAGTTATACTCAGATAATAATTCAGTTATACTCAGATAATAATTCAGTTATACTCAGATAATAATTCAGTTATACTCAGATAATAATTCAGTTATACTCAGATTATAATTCAGTTATACTCAGATAATAATTTATACTCAAATAATAATTCAGTTATACTCAGATAATAATTCAGTTTCAGTTATGCTCATTATAATTCAGTTATACTCAGATAATAATTCAGTTATACTCAGATAATAATTCAGTTATACTCAGATAATAATTCAATTATACTCAGATTATAATTCAGTTATACTATACTCGGACAATAATTCAGTTATACTCAGATAATAATTCAGTTATACTCAGATAATAATTCAGTTATACTCAGATTATAATTCAGTTATGCTCAGATTAATTCAGTTATACTCAGATAATAATTCAGTTATACTCAGATAATAATTCAGTTATACTCAGATAATAATTCAGTTATACTCAGATTATAATTCAGTTATACTCAGATTATAATTCAGTTATACTCAGATTATAATTCAGTTATACTCAGATTATAATTCAGTTATACTCAGATTATAATTCAGTTATACTCAGATTATAATTCAGTTATACTCAGATTATAATTCAGTTATACTCAGATAATAATTCAGTTATACTCAGATAATAATTCAGTTATACTCAGATAATAATTCAGTTATACTCAGATAATAATTCAGTTATACTCAGGCAATAATTCAGTTATACTCAGATTATAATTCAGTTATACTCAGATAATAATTCAGTTATACTCAGATAATAATTCAGTTATACTCAGATTATAATTCAGTTATACTCAGATAATAATTCAGTTATACTCAGATTATAATTCAGTTATACTCAGATAATAATTCAGTTATACTCAGATAATAATTCAGTTATACTCAGATTATAATTCAGTTATACTCAGATAATAATTCAGTTATACTCAGATAATAATTCAGTTATACTCAGAAAATAATTCAGTTATACTCAGATTATAATTCAGTTATACTCAGATAATAATTCATTATAACTCAGTTATATTAGATTATAATTCAAGTTATACTCAGATTATATTAGATTATAATTCAGTTATACTCAGATTCATTATAATTCAGTTATACTCAGATTATAATTCAGTTATACTCAGTTATACTCAGGCAATAATTCAGTTATACTCAGATAATAATTCAGTTATACTCAGATTATAATTCAGTTATACTCAGATAATAATTCAGTTATACTCAGATTATAATTCAGTTATACTCAGGCAATAATTCAGTTATACTCAGATAATAATTCAGTTATACTCAGATTATAATTCAGTTATACTCAGATAATAATTCAGTTATACTCAGATAATAATTCAGTTATACTCAGAAAATAATTCAGTTATACTCAGATTATAATTCAGTTATACTCAGATTATAATTCAGTTATACTCAGATTATAATTCAGTTATACTCAGATAATAATTCAGTTATACTCAGATAATAATTCAGTTTCAGTTATGCTCAGATTATAATTCAGTTATACTCAGATAATAATTCAGTTATACTCAGATAATAATTCAGTTATACTCAGAAAATAATTCAGTTATACTCAGATTATAATTCAGTTATACTCAGATAATAATTCAGTTATACTCAGATTATAATTCAGTTATACTCAGATAATAATTCATTATACTCAGATAATAATTCAGTTATACTCAGATTATAATTCAGTTATACTCAGATAATAATTCAGTTATACTCAGATAATAATTCAGTTATACTCAGATAATAATTCAGTTATACTCAGATAATAATTCAGTTATACTCAGATTATAATTCAGTTATACTCAAGCAATAATTCAGTTATACTCAGATTATAATTCAGTTATACTCAGATAATAATTCAGTTATACTCAGATTATAATTCAGTTATACTCAGATAATAATTCATTATACTCAGATAATAATTCAGTTATACTCAGATTATAATTCAGTTATACTCAGATAATAATTCAGTTATACTCAGATAATAATTCAGTTATACTCAGATTATAATTCAGTTATACTCAGATAATAATTTATACTCAAATAATAATTCAGTTATACTCAGATAATAATTCAGTTTCAGTTATACTCAGATAATAATTCAGTTATACTCAGAAAATAATTCAGTTATACTCAGATTATAATTCAGTTATACTCAGATAATAATTCAGTTATACTCAGATAATAATTCAGTTATACTCAGATTATAATTCAGTTATACTCAGATTATAATTCAGTTATACTCAGATAATAATTCAGTTATACTCAGATAATAATTCAGTTATACTCAGATAATAATTCAGTTATACTCAGTTTATAATTCAGTTATACTCAGATTATAATTCAGTTATACTCAGATTATAATTCAGTTATACTCAGATTATAATTCAGTTATACTCAGATTATAATTCAGTTATACTCAGATTATAATTCAGTTATCTCAGATTATAATTCAGTTATACTCAGATAATAATTCAGTTATACTCAGATAATAATTCAGTTATACTCAGATAATAATTCAGTTATACTCAGATTATAATTCAGTTATACTCAGATTATAATTCAGTTATACTCAGATAATAATTCAGTTATACTCAGATAATAATTCAGTTATACTCAGAAAATAATTCAGTTATTCTCAGATTCTAATTCAGTTATACTCAGATAATAATTCATTATAATTCAGTTATACTCAGATTATAATTCAGTTATACTCAGATTATGTTCAGATTATAATTCAGTTATACTCAGATTCATTAAATTCAGTTATACTCAGATTATAATTCAGTTATATCAGTTATACTCAGATAATAATTCAGTTATACTCAGATAATAATTCAGTTATGCTCAGTTTATAATTCAGTTATACTCAGATAATAATTCAGTTATACTCAGATTATAATTCAGTTATACTCAGGCAATAATTCAGTTATACTCAGATAATAATTCAGTTATACTCAGATATAATTCAGTTATACTCAGATAATAATTCAGTTATACTCAGATAATAATTCAGTTATACTCAGATAATTCAGTTATACTCAGATTATAATTCAGTTATACTCAGATAATAATTCAGTTATACTCAGATAATAATTCAGTTATACTCAGATTATAATTCAGTTATACTCAGATTATAATTCAGTTATACTCAGATTATAATTCAGTTATACTCAGATTATAATTCAGTTATACTCAGATTATAATTCAGTTATACTCAGATAATAATTCAGTTATACTCAGATAATAATTCAGTTATACTCAGATAATAATTCAGTTATACTCAGATAATAATTCAGTTATACTCAGATAATAATTCAGTTATACTCAGATAATAATTCAGTTATACTCAGATTATAATTCAGTTATACTCAGATAATAATTCAGTTATACTCAGATAATAATTCAGTTATACTCAGATTATAATTCAGTTATACTCAGATAATAATTCAGTTATACTCAGATTATAATTCAGTTATACTCAGATAATAATTCAGTTATACTCAGATTATAATTCAGTTATACTCAGATAATAATTCAGTTATACTCAGATAATAATTCAGTTATACTCAGATTATAATTCAGTTATACTCAGATAATAATTCAGTTATACTCAGATAATAATTCAGTTATACTCAGATAATAATTCAGTTATACTCAGATTATAATTCAGTTATACTCAGATAATAATTCAGTTATACTCAGATAATAATTCAGTTATACTCAGATTATAATTCAGTTATACTCAGATAATAATTCAGTTATACTCAGATAATAATTCAGTTATACTCAGATAATAATTCATTATACTCAGATAATAATTCAGTTATACTCAGATAATAATTCAGTTATACTCAGATAATAATTCAGTTATACTCAGATTATAATTCAGTTATACTCAGATAATAATTCAGTTATACTCAGATTATAATTCAGTTATACTCAGATAATAATTCAGTTATACTCAGATAATAATTCAGTTATACTCAGATTATAATTCAGTTATACTCAGATAATAAGATTATAATTCAGTTATGCTCAGATTATAATTCAGTTATACTTCAGTTATACTCAGATAATAATTCAGTTATACTCAGATAATAATTCAGTTATACTCAGATTATAATTCAGTTATACTCAGATAATAATTCAGTTATACTCAGATTATAATTCAGTTATACTTAGGCAATAATTCAGTTATACTCAGATAATAATTCAGTTATACTCAGATTATAATTCAGTTATACTCAGATAATAATTCAGTTATACTCAGATAATAATTCAGTTATACTCAGAAAATAATTCAGTTATACTCAGATTATAATTCAGTTATACTCAGATAATAATTCAGTTATACTCAGATAATAATTCAGTTATACTCAGATTATAATTCAGTTATACTCAGATTATAATTCAGTTATACTCAGATTATAATTCAGTTATACTCAGATTATAATTCAGTTATACTCAGATTATAATTCAGTTATACTCAGATAATAATTCAGTTATACTCAGATAATAATTCAGTTATACTCAGATAATAATTCAGTTATACTCAGATAATAATTCAGTTATACTCAGATAATAATTCAGTTATACTCAGATAATAATTCAGTTATACTCAGATTATAATTCAGTTATACTCAGATAATAATTCAGTTATACTCAGATAATAATTCAGTTATACTCAGATTATAATTCAGTTATACTCAGATAATAATTCAGTTATACTCAGATTATAATTCAGTTATACTCAGGCAATAATTCAGTTATACTCAGATAATAATTCAGTTATACTCAGATTATAATTCAGTTATACTCAGAAAATAATTCAGTTATACTCAGATAATAATTCAGTTATACTCAGATAATAATTCAGTTATACTCAGATTATAATTCAGTTATACTCAGATAATAATTCAGTTATACTCAGATAATAATTCAGTTATACTCAGATTATAATTCAGTTATACTCAGATAATAATTCAGTTATACTCAGATAATAATTCAGTTTCAGTTATGCTCAGATTATAATTCAGTTATACTCAGATAATAATTCATTATACTCAGATAATAATTCAGTTATACTCAGATAATAATTCAGTTATACTCAGATTATAATTCAGTTATACTCAGATAATAATTCAGTTATACTCAGATTATAATTCAGTTATACTCAGATAATAATTCAGTTATACTCAGATAATAATTCAGTTATACTCAGATTATAATTCAGTTATACTCAGATAATAATTCAGTTATACTCAGATTATAATTCAGTTATACTCAGATAATAATTCAGTTATGCTCAGATTATAATTCAGTTATACTCAGATAATAATTCAGTTATACTCAGATAATAATTCAGTTATACTCAGATTATAATTCAGTTATACTCAGATAATAATTCAGTTATACTCAGATAATAATTCAGTTATACTCAGATTATAATTCAGTTATACTCAGATAATAATTTATACTCAGATAATAATTCAGTTATACTCAGATAATAATTCAGTTCAGTTATGCTCAGATTATAATTCAGTTATACTCAGATAATAATTCATTATACTCAGATAATAATTCAGTTATACTCAGATAATAATTCAGTTATACTCAGATTATAATTCAGTTATACTCAGATAATAATTCAGTTATACTCAGATAATAATTCAGTTATACTCAGATAATAATTCAGTTATACTCAGAAAATAATTCAGTTATACTCAGATTATAATTCAGTTATACTCAGATAATAATTCAGTTATACTCAGATAATAATTCAGTTATACTCAGATTATAATTCAGTTATACTCAGATTATAATTCAGTTATACTCAGATAATAATTCAGTTATACTCAGATAATAATTCAGTTATACTCAGATAATAATTCAGTTATACTCAGATTATAATTCAGTTATACTCAGATTATAATTCAGTTATACTCAGATTATAATTCAGTTATACTCAGATTATAATTCAGTTATACTCAGATTATAATTCAGTTATACTCAGATTATAATTCAGTTATACTCAGATTATAATTCAGTTATACTCAGATAATAATTCAGTTATACTCAGATAATAATTCAGTTATACTCAGATAATAATTCAGTTATACTCAGATAATAATTCAGTTATACTCAGATAATAATTCAGTTATACTCAGATAATAATTCAGTTATACTCAGATAATAATTCAGTTATACTCAGATAATAATTCAGTTATACTCAGATTATAATTCAGTTATACTCAGATAATAATTCAGTTATACTCAGATTATAATTCAGTTATACTCAGATAATAATTCAGTTATACTCAGATAATAATTCAGTTATACTCAGATTATAATTCAGTTATACTCAGATAATAATTCAGTTATACTCAGATAATAATTCAGTTATACTCAGATAATAATTCAGTTATACTCAGATTATAATTCAGTTATACTCAGATAATAATTCATTATAATTCAGTTATGCTCAGATTATAATTCAGTTATACTCAGATTATATTCAGATTATAATTCAGTTATACTCAGATTCATTATAATTCAGTTACTCAGATTATAATTCAGTTATACTCAGTTATACTCAGATAATAATTCAGTTATACTCAGATAATAATTCAGTTATACTCAGATTATAATTCAGTTATACTCAGATAATAATTCAGTTATACTCAGATTATAATTCAGTTATACTCAGATAATAATTCAGTTATACTCAGATAATAATTCAGTTATACTCAGATTATAATTCAGTTATACTCAGATAATAATTCAGTTATACTCAGATAATAATTCAGTTATACTCAGAAAATAATTCAGTTATACTCAGATTCTAATTCAGTTATACTCAGATAATAATTCAGTTATACTCAGATAATAATTCAGTTATACTCAGATTATAATTCAGTTATACTCAGATTATAATTCAGTTATACTCAGATTATAATTCAGTTATACTCAGATTATAATTCAGTTATACTCAGATTATAATTCAGTTATACTCAGATAATAATTCAGTTATACTCAGATAATAATTCAGTTATACTCAGATAATAATTCAGTTATACTCAGATAATAATTCAGTTATACTCAGATAATAATTCAGTTATACTCAGATAATAATTCAGTTATACTCAGATTATAATTCAGTTATACTCAGATAATAATTCAGTTATACTCAGATAATAATTCAGTTATACTCAGATTATAATTCAGTTATACTCAGATAATAATTCAGTTATACTCAGATTATAATTCAGTTATACTCAGATAATAATTCAGTTATACTCAGATAATAATTCAGTTATGCTCAGATTATAATTCAGTTATACTCAGAAAATAATTCAGTTATACTCAGAAAATAATTCAGTTATACTCAGGCAATAATTCAGTTATACTCAGATTATAATTCAGTTATACTCAGATAATAATTCAGTTATACTCAGATAATAATTCAGTTATACTCAGATTATAATTCAGTTATACTCAGATAATAATTCAGTTATACTCAGATAATAATTCAGTTATACTCAGATAATAATTCAGTTATACTCAGATTATAATTCAGTTATACTCAGATAATAATTCAGTTATACTCAGATTATAATTCAGTTATACTCAGAAAATAATTCAGTAATATCAATAATTCAGTTATACTCAGATAATAATTCAGTTCAGTTATGCTCAGATTATAATTCAGTTATACTCAGATAATAATTCAGTTATACTCAGATATAATATTCATTATACTCAGATAATAATTCATTATACTCAGATTATAATTCAGTTATACTCAGGCAATAATTCAGTTATACTCAGATAATAATTCAGTTATACTCAGATAATAATTCAGTTATACTCAGATTATAATTCAGTTATACTCAGATTATAATTCAGTTATACTCAGATAATAATTCAGTTATACTCAGATAATAATTCAGTTATACTCAGATAATAATTCAGTTATACTCAGATTATAATTCAGTTATACTCAGATTATAATTCAGTTATACTCAGATTATAATTCAGTTATACTCAGATTATAATTCAGTTATACTCAGATTATAATTCAGTTATACTCAGATTATAATTCAGTTATACTCAGATTATAATTCAGTTATACTCAGATAATAATTCATTATACTCAGATAATAATTCAGTTATACTCAGATAATAATTCAGTTATACTCAGATAATAATTCAGTTATACTCAGATAATAATTCAGTTATACTCAGATTATAATTCAGTTATACTCAGGCAATAATTCAGTTATACTCAGATAATAATTCAGTTATACTCAGATTATAATTCAGTTATACTCAGATAATAATTCAGTTATACTCAGATTATAATTCAGTTATACTCAGGCAATAATTCAGTTATACTCAGATAATAATTCAGTTATACTCAGATTATAATTCAGTTATACTCATATAATAATTCAGTTATACTCAGATAATAATTCAGTTATACTCAGAAAATAATTCAGTTATACTCAGATAATAATTCATTATAATTCAGTTATACTCAGATTATAATTCAGTTATACTCAGATTATATTCAGATTATAATTCAGTTATACTCAGATTCATTATAATTCAGTTATACTCAGATTATAATTCAGTTATACTCAGTTATACTCAGGCAATAATTCAGTTATACTCAGATAATAATTCAGTTATACTCAGATTATAATTCAGTTATGCTCAGATAATAATTCAGTTATACTCAGATTATAATTCAGTTATACTCAGATAATAATTCAGTTATACTCAGATAATAATTCAGTTATACTCAGATTATAATTCAGTTATACTCAGATAATAATTCAGTTATACTCAGATAATAATTCAGTTATACTCAGAAAATAATTCAGTTATACTCAGATTATAATTCAGTTATACTCAGATTATAATTCAGTTATACTCAGATTATAATTCAGTTATACTCAGATAATAATTCAGTTATACTCAGATAATAATTCAGTTTCAGTTATGCTCAGATTATAATTCAGTTATACTCAGATAATAATTCATTATACTCAGATAATAATTCAGTTATACTCAGATAATAATTCAGTTATACTCAGATTATAATTCAGTTATACTCAGATAATAATTCAGTTATACTCAGATTATAATTCAGTTATACTCAGATAATAATTCATTATACTCAGATAATAATTCAGTTATGCTCAGATTATAATTCAGTTATACTCAGATAATAATTCAGTTATACTCAGATAATAATTCAGTTATACTCAGATAATAATTCAGTTATGCTCAGATAATAATTCAGTTATACTCAGATTATAATTCAGTTATACTCAGGCAATAATTCAGTTATACTCAGATTATAATTCAGTTATACTCAGAAAATAATTCAGTTATGCTCAGTTTATAATTCAGTTATACTCAGATAATAATTCAGTTATACTCAGATAATAATTCAGTTATACTCAGATTATAATTCAGTTATACTTAGGCAATAATTCAGTTATACTCAGATAATAATTCAGTTATACTCAGATTATAATTCAGTTATACTCAAATAATAATTTATACTCAGATAATAATTCAGTTATACTCAGATAATAATTCAGTTTCAGTTATGCTCAGATTATAATTCAGTTATACTCAGATAATAATTCATTATACTCAGATAATAATTCATTATACTCAGATAATAATTCATTATACTCAGATTATAATTCAGTTATACTCAGATAATAATTCAGTTATACTCAGATAATAATTCAGTTATACTCAGATTATAATTCAGTTATACTCAGATAATAATTCAGTTATACTCAGATAATAATTCAGTTATGCTCAGATTATAATTCAGTTATACTCAGAAAATAATTCAGTTATACTCAGAAATAATTCAGTTATACTCAGATAATAATTCAGTTATACTCAGATTATAATTCAGTTATACTCAGATAATAATTCAGTTATACTCAGATAATAATTCAGTTATACTCAGATTATAATTCAGTTATACTCAGATAATAATTCAGTTATACTCAGATAATAATTCAGTTATACTCAGAAAATAATTCAGTTATACTCAGATATAATTCAGTTATACTCAGATAATAATTCAGTTATACTCAGATTATAATTCAGTTATACTCAGAAAATAATTTATACTCAGATAATAATTCAGTTATACTCAGATAATAATTCAGTTTCAGTTATGCTCAGATTATAATTCAGTTATACTCAGATAATAATTCATTATACTCAGATAATAATTCATTATACTCAGATAATAATTCAGTTATACTCAGATTATAATTCAGTTATACTCAGATAATAATTCAGTTATACTCAGATAATAATTCAGTTATACTCAGATAATAATTCAGTTATACTCAGATTATAATTCAGTTATACTCAGATTATAATTCAGTTATACTCAGATAATAATTCAGTTATACTCAGATAATAATTCAGTTATACTCAGATAATAATTCAGTTATACTCAGTTTATAATTCAGTTATACTCAGATTATAATTCAGTTATACTCAGATTATAATTCAGTTATACTCAGATTATAATTCAGTTATACTCAGATTATAATTCAGTTATACTCAGATTATAATTCAGTTATACTCAGATTATAATTCAGTTATACTCAGATAATAATTCATTATACTCAGATAATAATTCAGTTATACTCATATAATTCAGTTATACTCAGATTATAATTCAGTTATACTCAGATAATAATTCAGTTATACTCAGATAATAATTCAGTTATACTCAGATTATAATTCAGTTATACTCAGATAATAATTCAGTTATACTCAGATTATAATTCAGTTATACTCAGATAATAATTCAGTTATACTCAGATAATAATTCAGTTATACTCAGATTATAATTCAGTTATACTCAAATAATAATTCAGTTATACTCAGATAATAATTCAGTTATACTCAGAAAATAATTCAGTTATTCTCAGATTCTAATTCAGTTATACTCAGATAATAATTCATTATAATTCAGTTATACTCAGATTATAATTCAGTTATACTCAGATTATATTAGATTATAATTCAGTTATACTCAGATTCATTATAATTCAGTTATGCTCAGATTATAATTCAGTTATACTCAGTTATACTCAGGCAATAATTCAGTTATACTCAGATAATAATTCAGTTATGCTCAGTTTATAATTCAGTTATGCTCAGATAATAATTCAGTTATACTCAGATTATAATTCAGTTATACTCAGGCAATAATTCAGTTATACTCAGATAATAATTCAGTTATACTCAGATTCTAATTCAGTTATACTCAGATAATAATTCAGTTATACTCAGATAATAATTCAGTTATACTCAGATAATAATTCAGTTATACTCAGATTATAATTCAGTTATACTCAGATTATAATTCAGTTATACTCAGATTATAATTCAGTTATACTCAAATAATAATTCAGTTATACTCAGATAATAATTCAGTTTCAGTTATGCTCAGATTATAATTCAGTTATACTCAGATAATAATTCATTATACTCAGATAATAATTCAGTTATACTCAGAAAATAATTCAGTTATACTCAGATTATAATTCAGTTATACTCAGATAATAATTCAGTTATACTCAGATTATAATTCAGTTATACTCAGATAATTTTTCAGTTATACTCAGATAATAATTCAGTTATGCTCAGATTATAATTCAGTTATACTCAGATAATAATTCAGTTATACTCAGATAATAATTCAGTTATACTCAGATAATAATTCAGCTATACTCAGATCATAATTCAGTTATACTCAGATTATAATTCAGTTATACTCAGATATAATTCAGTTATACTCAGATTATAATTCAGTTATACTCAGAAAATAATTCAGTTATACTCAGATTATAATTCAGTTATACTCAGATAATAATTCAGTTATACTCAGATAATAATTCAGTTATACTCAGATTATAATTCAGTTATACTCAGGCAATAATTCAGTTATACTCAGATAATAATTCAGTTATACTCAGATTATAATTCAGTTATACTCAAATAATAATTTATACTCAGATAATAATTCAGTTATACTCAGATAATAATTCAGTTTCAGTTATGCTCAAATTATAATTCAGTTATACTCAGATAATAATTCAGTTATACTCAGATAATAATTCAGTTATACTCAGATAATAATTCAGTTATACTCAGATTATAATTCAGTTATACTCAGATAATAATTCAGTTATACTCAGATAATAATTCAGTTATACTCAGATAATAATTCAGTTATACTCAGAAAATAATTCAGTTATTCTCAGATTATAATTCAGTTATACTCAGATAATAATTCAGTTATACTCAGATAATAATTCAGTTATACTCAGATTATAATTCAGTTATACTCAGATTATAATTCAGTTATACTCAGATAATAATTCAGTTATACTCAGATAATAATTCAGTTATACTCAGATAATAATTCAGTTATACTCAGATTATAATTCAGTTATACTCAGTTTATAATTCAGTTATACTCAGATTATAATTCAGTTATACTCAGTTTATAATTCAGTTATACTCAGATTATAATTCAGTTATACTCAGATTATAATTCAGTTATACTCAGATTATAATTCAGTTATACTCAGATAATTATTCATTATACTCAGATAATAATTCAGTTATACTCAGATAATAATTCAGTTATACTCAGATTATAATTCAGTTATACTCAGATAATAATTCAGTTATACTCAGATAATAATTCAGTTATACTCAGAAAATAATTCAGTTATACTCAGATTATAATTCAGTTATACTTCAGATAATAATTCAAATAATTCAGTTATACTCAGATTATAATTCAGTTATACTCAGATTATGTTAGATTATAATTCAGTTATACTCAGATTCATTATAATTCAGTTATACTCAGATTATAATTCAGTTATACTCAGTTATACTCAGGCAATAATTCAGTTATACTCAGATAATAATTCAGTTATGCTCAGATTATAATTCAGTTATACTCAGATAATAATTCAGTTATACTCAGATTATAATTCAGTTATACTCAGGCAATAATTCAGTTATACTCAGATAATAATTCAGTTATACTCAGATTATAATTCAGTTATACTCAGATAATAATTCAGTTATACTCAGATAATAATTCAGTTATACTCAGAAAATAATTCAGTTATACTCAGATTATAATTCAGTTATACTCAGATAATAATTCAGTTATACTCAGATAATAATTCAGTTATACTCAGATTATAATTCAGTTATACTCAGATTATAATTCAGTTATGCTCAGATTATAATTCAGTTATACTCAGATTATAATTCAGTTATACTCAGATTATAATTCAGTTATACTCAGATAATAATTCAGTTATACTCAGATAATAATTCAGTTATACTCAGATAATAATTCAGTTATACTCAGATAATAATTCAGTTATACTCAGAAAATAATTCAGTTATACTCAGATAATAATTCAGTTATACTCAGATTATAATTCAGTTATACTCAGGCAATAATTCAGTTATACTCAGATAATAATTCAGTTATACTCAGATTATAATTCAGTTATACTCAGATAATAATTCAGTTATACTCAGATTATAATTCAGTTATACTCAGGCAATAATTCAGTTATACTCAGATAATAATTCAGTTATACTCAGATTATAATTCAGTTATACTCAGATAATAATTCATTATAATTCAGTTATGCTCAGATTATAATTCAGTTATACTCAGATTATATTAGATTATAATTCAGTTATACTCAGATTCATTATAATTCAGTTATACTCAGATTATAATTCAGTTATACTCAGTTATACTCAGGCAATAATTCAGTTATACTCAGATAATAATTCAGTTATACTCAGTTTATAATTCAGTTATACTCAGATAATAATTCAGTTATACTCAGATTATAATTCAGTTATACTCAGACAATAATTCAGTTATACTCAGATAATAATTCAGTTATACTCAGATTATAATTCAGTTATACTCAAATAATAATTCAGTTATACTCAGATAATAATTCAGTTATACTCAGAAAATAATTCAGTTATTCTCAGATTCTAATTCAGTTATACTCAGATAATAATTCAGTTATACTCAGATAATAATTCAGTTATACTCAGAATATAATTCAGTTATGCTCAGATTATAATTCAGTTATACTCAGATTATAATTCAGTTATACTCAGTTATAATTCAGTTATACTCAGATTATAATTCAGTTATACTCAGATAATAATTCAGTTATACTCAGATAATAATTCAGTTATACTCAGATAATAATTCAGTTATACTCAGATAATAATTCAGTTATACTCAGAAAATAATTCAGTTATACTCAGAGCAATAATTCAGTTATACTCAGATTATAATTCAGTTATACTCAGCAATAATTCAGTTATACTCAGATAATAATTCAGTTATACTCAGATTATAATTCAGTTATACTCAGATAATAATTCAGTTATACTCAGATTATAATTCAGTTATACTCAGACAATAATTCAGTTATACTCAGATAATAATTCAGTTATACTCAGATTATAATTCAGTTATACTCAGAATATAATTCAGTTATACTCAGAAAATAATTCAGTTATACTCAGATAATAATTCAGTTATACTCAGATTATAATTCAGTTATACTTAGGCAATAATTCAGTTATACTCAGATAATAATTCAGTTATACTCAGATTATAATTCAGTTATACTCAAATAATAATTCAGTTATACTCAGATAATAATTCAGTTTCAGTTATGCTCAAATTATAATTCAGTTATACTCAGATAATAATTCATTATACTCAGATAATAATTCAGTTATACTCAGAAAATAATTCAGTTATACTCAGATTATAATTCAGTTATACTCAGATAATAATTCAGTTATACTCAGATTATAATTCAGTTATACTCAGATAATAATTCATTATACTCAGATAATAATTCAGTTATGCTCAGATTATAATTCAGTTATACTCAGATAATAATTCAGTTATACTCAGATAATAATTCAGTTATACTCAGATAATAACACAGTTATACTCAGATCATAATTCAGTTATACTCAGATTATAATTCAGTTATACTCAGGCAATAATTCAGTTATACTCAGTTTATAATTCAGTTATACTCAGATAATAATTCAGTTATGCTCAGATTATAATTCAGTTATACTCAGATAATTATTCATTATACTCAGATAATAATTCAGTTATACTCAGATTATAATTCAGTTATACTCAGGCAATAATTCAGTTATACTCAGATAATAATTCAGTTATACTCAGATTATAATTCAGTTATACTCAAATAATAATTTATACTCAAATAATAATTCAGTTATACTCAGATAATAATTCAGTTTCAGTTATGCTCAAATTATAATTCAGTTATACTCAGATAATAATTCATCTATACTCAGATAATTATTCATTATACTCAGATAATAATTCAGTTATACTCAGATTATAATTCAGTTATACTCAGGCAATAATTCAGTTATACTCAGATAATAATTCAGTTATACTCAGATAATAATTCAGTTATACTCAGAAAATAATTCAGTTATTCTCAGATTATAATTCAGTTATACTCAGATAATAATTCAGTTATACTCAGATAATAATTCAGTTATACTCAGATTATAATTCAGTTATGCTCAGATTATAATTCAGTTATACTCAGATAATAATTCAGTTATACTCAGATAATAATTCAGTTATACTCAGATAATAATTCAGTTATGCTCAGTTTATAATTCAGTTATACTCAGTTTATAATTCAGTTATACTCAGATTATAATTCAGTTATACTCAGTTTATAATTCAGTTATACTCAGATTATAAATCAGTTATACTCAGATTATAATTCAGTTATACTCAGATTATAATTCAGTTATACTCAGATAATAATTCATTATACTCAGATAATAATTCAGTTATACTCAGATAATAATTCAGTTATACTCAGAAAATAATTCAGTTATACTCAGGCAATAATTCAGTTATACTCAGATTATAATTCAGTTATACTCAGGCAATAATTCAGTTATACTCAGATAATAATTCAGTTATACTCAGATTATAATTCAGTTATACTCAGATAATAATTCAGTTATACTCAGATTATAATTCAGTTATACTTAGGCAATAATTCAGTTATACTCAGATAATAATTCAGTTATACTCAGATTCTAATTCAGTTATACTCAAATAATAATTCAGTTACACTCAGATAATAATTCAGTTATACTCAGAAAATAATTCAGTTATACTCAGATTTAATTCAGTTATACTCAGATAATAATTCATTATAATTCAGTTATACTCAGATTCATTATAATTCAGTTATGCTCAGATTATAATTCAGTTATACTCAGATTATAATTCAGTTATACTCAGATTATAATTCAGTTATACTCAGATTATAATTCAGTTATACTCAGATTATAATTCAGTTATACTCAGATAATTTTTCAGTTATACTCAGATAATAATTCAGTTATACTCAGATAATAATTCAGTTATACTCAGATTATAATTCAGTTATACTCAGATTATAATTCAGTTATACTCAGATTATAATTCAGTTATACTCAGTTATAATTCAGTTATACTCAGATTATAATTCAGTTATACTCAGATAATTTTCAGTTATACTCAGATAATAATTCAGTTATACTCAGATAATAATTCAGTTATACTCAGATAATAATTCAGTTATACTCAGAAAATAATTCAGTTATACTCAGGCAATAATTCAGTTATACTCAGATTATAATTCAGTTATACTCAGGCAATAATTCAGTTATACTCAGATAATAATTCAGTTATACTCAGATTATAATTCAGTTATACTCAGATAATAATTCAGTTATACTCAGATTATAATTCAGTTATACTTAGGCAATAATTCAGTTATACTCAGATAATAATTCAGTTATACTCAGATTATAATTCAGTTATACTCAGAAAATAATTCAGTTATACTCAGAAAATAATTCAGTTATACTCAGGCAATAATTCAGTTATACTCAGATTATAATTCAGTTATACTTAGATAATAATTCAGTTATACTCAGATAATAATTCAGTTATACTCAGATTATAATTCAGTTATACTCAAATAATAATTCAGTTACACTCAGATAATAATTCAGTTTCAGTTATGCTCAAATTATAATTCAGTTATACTCAGATAATAATTCATTATACTCAGATAATAATTCAGTTATACTCAGAAAATAATTCAGTTATTCTCAGATTCTAATTCAGTTATACTCAGATAATAATTCAGTTATACTCAGATTATAATTCAGTTATACTCAGATAATTTTTCATTATACTCAGATAATAATTCAGTTATGCTTAGTTTATAATTCAGTTATACTCAGATAATAATTCAGTTATACTCAGATAATAATTCAGTTATACTCAGATAATAATTCAGTTATGCTCAGATCATAATTCAGTTATGCTCAGATTATAATTCAGTTATACTCAGATAATAATTCAGTTATACTCAGTTTATAATTCAGTTATACTCAGAAAATAATTCAGTTATGCTCAGTTTATAATTCAGTTATACTCAGATAATTATTCATTATACTCAGATAATAATTCAGTTATACTCAGATTATAATTCAGTTATACTCAAATAATAATTTATACTCAAATAATAATTCAGTTACACTCAGATAATAATTCAGTTTCAGTTATGCTCAGATTATAATTCAGTTATACTCAGATAATAATTCATCTATACTCAGATAATTATTCATTATACTCAGATAATATTCATTATACTCAGATTATAATTCAGTTATACTCAGGCAATAATTCAGTTATACTCAGATAATAATTCAGTTATACTCAGATAATAATTCAGTTATACTCAGAAAATAATTCAGTTATTCTCAGATTCTAATTCAGTTATACTCAGATAATAATTCAGTTATACTCAGATAATAATTCAGTTATACTAAGATTATAATTCAGTTATACTCAGATTATAATTCAGTTATACTCAGATAATAATTCAGTTATACTCAGATAATAATTCAGTTATACTC
Organism: Brugia pahangi; assembly: GCA_012070555.1. NCBI lineage: Eukaryota > Metazoa > Nematoda > Chromadorea > Rhabditida > Onchocercidae > Brugia > Brugia pahangi. The sequence goes on along the minus strand of JAAVKF010000048.1, from coordinate 83,958 downwards.
AGATAATAATTCAGTTATGCTCAGATTATAATTCAGTTATACTCAGAAAATAATCCAGTTATACTCAGAAAATAATTCAGTTATACTCAGATAATAATTCAGTTATACTCAGATTATAATTCAGTTATACTTAGGCAATAATTCAGTTATACTCAGATAATAATTCAGTTATACTCAGATTCTAATTCAGTTATACTCAAATAATAATTCAGTTATACTCAGATAATAATTCAGTTATACTCAGATAATTTTCAGTTATACTCAGATAATAATTCAGTTATACTCAGATAATAATTCAGTTATACTCAGATAATAATTCAGTTATACTCAGATTATAATTCAGTTATACTCAGATAATAATTCAGTTATACTCAGATTATAATTCAGTTATACTTAGGCAATAATTCAGTTATACTCAGATAATAATTCAGTTATTCTCAGATTCTAATTCAGTTGTACTCAGATAATAATTCATTATAATTCAGTTATGCTCAGATTATAATTCAGTTATACTCAGATTATATTCAGTTATAATTCAGCTATACTCAGATTCATTATAATTCAGTTATGCTCAGATTATAATTCAGTTATACTCAGTTATACTCAGGCAATAATTCAGTTATACTCAGGCAATAATTCAGTTATACTCAGATAATAATTCAGTTATGCTCAGTTTATAATTCAGTTATGCTCAGATAATAATTCAGTTATACTCAGATTATAATTCAGTTATACTTAGGCAATAATTCAGTTATACTCAGATAATAATTCAGTTATACTCAGATTCTAATTCAGTTATACTCAAATAATAATTCAGTTACACTCAGATAATAATTCAGTTATACTCAGAAAATAATTCAGTTATTCTCAGATTCTAATTCAGTTATACTCAGATAATAATTCAGCTATACTCAGATAATAATTCAGTTATACTAAGATTATAATTCAGTTATGCTCAGATTATAATTCAGTTATGCTCAGATTATAATTCAGTTATCCTCAGTTATAATTCAGTTATACTCAGATTATAATTCAGTTATACTCAGATAATTTTTCATTATACTCAGATAATAATTCAGTTATACTCAGATAATAATTCAGTTATACTCAGATAATAATTCAGTTATACTCAGAAAATAATTCAGTTATACTCAGGCAATAATTCAGTTATACTCAGATTATAATTCAGTTATACTTAGGCAATAATTCAGTTATACTCAGATAATAATTCAGTTATACTCAGATTATAATTCAGTCATACTCAGATAATAATTCAGTTATACTCAGATTATAATTCAGTTATACTTAGGCAATAATTCAGTTATACTCAGATAATAATTCAGTTATGCTCAGATTATAATTCAGTTATACTCAGAAAATAATTCAGTTATACTCAGAAAATAATTCAGTTATACTCAGGCAATAATTCAGTTATACTCAGATTATAATTCAGTTATACTTAGGCAATAATTCAGTTATACTCAGATTCTAATTCTGTTATACTCAAATAATAATTCAGTTATACTCAGATAATAATTCAGTTATACTCAGAAAATAATTCAGTTATTCTCAGATTCTAATTCAGTTGTACTCAGATAATAATTCATTATAATTCAGTTATGCTCAGATTATAATTCAGTTATACTCAGATTATATTAGATTATAATTCAGTTATACTCAGTTTCATTATAATTCAGTTATGCTCAGATTATAATTCAGTTATACTCAGTTATACTCAGGCAATAATTCAGTTATACTCAGATAATAATTCAGTTATGCTCAGATTATAATTCAGTTATACTCAGAAAATAATTCAGTTATACTCAGAAAATAATTCAGTTATACTCAGGCAATAATTCAGTTATACTCAGATTATAATTCAGTTATACTTAGGCAATAATTCAGTTTTACTCAGATAATAATTCAGTTATACTCAGATTCTAATTCTGTTATACTCAAATAATAATTCAGTTACACTCAGATAATAATTCAGTTATACTCAGAAAATAATTCAGTTATTCTCAGAATCTAATTCAGTTGTACTCAGATAATAATTCATTATAATTCAGTTATGCTCAGATTATAATTCAGTTATACTCAGATTATATTAGATTATAATTCATTTATACTCAGATTCATTATAATTCAGTTATGCTCAGATTATAATTCAGTTATACTCAGTTATACTCAGGCAATAATTCAGTTATACTCAGATAATAATTCAGTTATGCTCAGTTTATAATTCAGTTATGCTCAGATAATAATTCAGCTATACTCAGATAATAATTCAGTTATACTAAGATTATAATTCAGTTATGCTCAGATTATAATTCAGTTATGCTCAGATTATAATTCAGTTATGCTCAGATTATAATTCAGTTATACTCAGATTATAATTCAGTTATACTCAGATAATTTTTCATTATACTCAGATAATAATTCAGTTATACTCAGATAGTAATTCAGTTATACTCAGAAAATAATTCAGTTATACTCAGGCAATAATTCAGTTTTACTCAGATTATAATTCAGTTATACTTAGGCAATAATTCAGTTATACTCAGATAATAATTCAGTTATACTCAGAAAATAATTCAGTTATACTCAGGCAATAATTCAGTTATACTCAGATTATAATTCAGTTATACTTAGGCAATAATTCAGTTATACTCAGATAATAATTCAGTTATACTCAGATTCTAATTCTGTTATACTCAAATAATAATTCAGTTACACTCAGATAATAATTCAGTTATACTCAGAAAATAATTCAGTTATTCTCAGATTCTAATTCAGTTGTACTCAGATAATAATTCATTATAATTCAGTTATGCTCAGATTATAATTCAGTTATACTCAGATTATATTAGATTATAATTCAGTTATACTCAGATTCATTATAATTCAGTTATGCTCAGATTATAATTCAGTTATACTCAGTTATACTCAGGCAATAATTCAGTTATACTCAGATAATAATTCAGTTATGCTCAGTTTATAATTCAGTTATGCTCAGATAATAATTCAGTTATACTCAGATTATAATTCAGTTATACTTAGGCAATAATTCAGTTATACTCAGATAATAATTCAGTTATACTCAGATTCTAATTCTGTTATACTTAGGCAATAATTCAGTTATACTCAGATAATAATTCAGTTATACTCAGATTCTAATTCTGTTATACTCAAATAATAATTCAGTTACACTCAGATAATAATTCAGTTATACTCAGAAAATAATTCAGTTATTCTCAGATTCTAATTCAGTTGTACTCAGATAATAATTCATTATAATTCAGTTATGCTCAGATTATAATTCAGTTATACTCAGATTATATTAGATTATAATTCAGTTATACTCAGATTCATTATAATTCAGTTATGCTCAGATTATAATTCAGTTATACTCAGTTATACTCAGGCAATAATTCAGTTATACTCAGATAATAATTCAGTTATGCTCAGTTTATAATTCAGTTATGCTCAGATAATAATTCAGTTATACTCAGATTCTAATTCTGTTATACTCAAATAATAATTCAGTTACACTCAGATAATAATTCAGTTATACTCAGAAAATAATTCAGTTATTCTCAGATTCTAATTCAGTTGTACTCAGATAATAATTCAGCTATACTCAGATAATAATTCAGTTATACTAAGATTATAATTCAGTTATGCTCAGATTATAATTCAGTTATGCTCAGATTATAATTCAGTTATGCTCAGATTATAATTCAGTTATACTCAGATTATAATTCAGTTATACTCAGATAATTTTTCATTATACTCAGATAATAATTCAGTTATGCTCAGATAATAATTCAGTTATACTCAGATAATAATTCAGTTATACTCAGAAAATAATTCAGTTATACTCAGGCAATAATTCAGTTATACTCAGATTATAATTCAGTTATACTTAGGCAATAATTCAGTTATACTCAGATAATAATTCAGTTATACTCAGATTATAATTCAGTTGTACTCAGATAATAATTCAGTTATACTCAGATTATAATTCAGTTATACTTAGGCAATAATTCAGTTATACTCAGATAATAATTCAGTTATGCTCAGATTATAATTCAGTTATACTCAGAAAATAATTCAGTTATACTCAGAAAATAATTCAGTTATACTCAGGCAATAATTCAGTTATACTCAGATTATAATTCAGTTATACTTAGGCAATAATTCAGTTATACTCAGATAATAATTCAGTTATACTCAGATTCTAATTCTGTTATACTCAAATAATAATTCAGTTACACTCAGATAATAATTCAGTTATACTCAGAAAATAATTCAGTTATTCTCAGATTCTAATTCAGTTGTACTCAGATAATAATTCATTATAATTCAGTTATGCTCAGATTATAATTAAGTTATACTCAGATTATATTAGATTATAATTCAGTTATACTCAGATTCATTATAATTCAGTTATGCTCAGATTATAATTCAGTTATACTCAGTTATACTCAGGCAATAATTCAGTTATACTCAGATAATAATTCAGTTATGCGCAGTTTATAATTCAGTTATGCTCAGATAATAATTCAGTTATACTCAGATAATAATTCAGTTATACTCAGATAATAATTCAGTTATACTCAGAAAATAATTCAGTTATACTCAGGCAATAATTCAGTTATACTCAGATTATAATTCAGTTATACTTAGGCAATAATTCAGTTATACTCAGATAATAATTCAGTTATACTCAGATTATAATTCAGTTATACTCAGATAATAATGCAGTTATACTCAGATTATAATTCAGTTATACTTAGGCAATAATTCAGTTATACTCAGATAATAATTCAGTTATGCTCAGATTATAATTCAGTTATACTCAGAAAATAATTCAGTTATACTCAGAAAATAATTCAGTTATACTCAGGCAATAATTCAGTTATACTCAGATTATAATTCAGTTATACTCAAATAATAATTCAGTTACACTCAGATAATAATTCAGTTATACTCAGAAAATAATTCAGTTATTCTCAGATTCTAATTCAGTTGTACTCAGATAATAATTCATTATAATTCAGTTATGCTCAGATTATAATTCAGTTATACTCAGATTATATTAGATTATAATTCAGTTATACTCAGATTCATTATAATTCAGTTATGCTCAGATTATAATTCAGTTATACTCAGTTATACTCAGGCAATAATTCAGTTATACTCAGATAATAATTCAGTTATGCTCAGTTTATAATTCAGTTATGCTCAGATAATAATTCAGTTATACTCAGATTATAATTCAGTTATACTTAGGCAATAATTCAGTTATACTCAGATAATAATTCAGTTATACTCAGATTCTAATTCTGTTATACTCAAATAATAATTCAGTTACACTCAGATAATAATTCAGTTATACTCAGAAAATAATTCAGTTATTCTCAGATTCTAATTCAGTTGTACTCAGATAATAATTCAGCTATACTCAGATAATAATTCAGTTATACTAAGATTATAATTCAGTTATGCTCAGATTATAATTCAGTTATGCTCAGATTATAATTCAGTTATGCTCAGATTATAATTCAGTTATACTCAGATTATAATTCAGTTATACTCAGATTATAATTCAGTTATACTTAGGCAATAATTCAGTTATACTCAGATAATAATTCAGTTATACTCAGATTCTAATTCTGTTATACTCAAATAATAATTCAGTTACACTCAGATAATAATTCAGTTATACTCAGAAAATAATTCAGTTATTCTCAGATTCTAATTCAGTTGTACTCAGATAATAATTCAGCTATACTCAGATAATAATTCAGTTATACTAAGATTATAATTCAGTTATGCTCAGATTATAATTCAGTTATGCTCAGATTATAATTCAGTTATATTCAGATTATAATTCAGTTATACTCAGATAATTTTTCATTATACTCAGATAATAATTCAGTTATACTCAGATAATAATTCAGTTATACTCAGATAATAATTCAGTTATACTCAGATTATAGTTCAGTTATACTCAGATTATAATTCAGTTATACTCAGATAATAATTCAGTTATACTCAGATTATAATTCAGTTATACTTAGGCAATAATTCAGTTATACTCAGATAATAATTCAGTTATGTTCAGATTATAATTCAGTTATACTCAGATAATAATTCAGTTATACTCAGATTCTAATTCTGTTATACTCAAATAATAATTCAGTTATACTCAGAAAATAATTCAGTTATTCTCAGATTCTAATTCAGTTGTACTCAGATAATAATTCATTATAATTCAGTTATGCTCAGATTATAATTCAGTTATACTCAGATTATATTAGATTATAATTCAGTTATACTCAGATTCATTATAATTCAGTTATGCTCAGATTATAATTCAGTTATACTCAGTTATACTCAGGCAATAATTCAGTTATACTCAGATAATAATTCAGTTATGCTCAGTTTATAATTCAGTTATGCTCAGATAATAATTCAGTTATACTCACATTATAATTCAGTTATACTTAGGCAATAATTCAGTTATACTCAGATAATAATTCAGTTATACTCAGATTCTAATTCTGTTATACTCAAATAATAATTCAGTTACACTCAGATAATAATTCAGTTATACTCAGAAAATAATTCAGTTATTCTCAGATTCTAATTCAGTTGTACTCAGATAATAATTCAGCTATACTCAGATAATAATTCAGTTATACTAAGATTATAATTCAGTTATGCTCAGATTATAATTCAGTTATGCTCAGATTATAATTCAGTTATGCTCAGATTATAATTCAGTTATACTCAGATTATAATTCAGTTATACTCAGATTATAATTCAGTTATACTTAGGCAATAATTCAGTTATACTCAGATAATAATTCAGTTATACTCAGATTCTAATTCTGTTATACTCAAATAATAATTCAGTTACACTCAGATAATAATTCAGTTATACTCAGAAAATAATTCAGTTATTCTCAGATTCTAATTCAGTTGTACTCAGATAATAATTCATTATAATTCAGTTATGCTCAGATTATAATTCAGTTATACTCAGATTATATTAGATTATAATTCAGTTATACTCAGATTCATTATAATTCAGTTATGCTCAGATTATAATTCAGTTATACTCAGTTATACTCAGGCAATAATTCAGTTATACTCAGATAATAATTCAGTTATGCTCAGTTTATAATTCAGTTATGCTCAGATAATAATTCAGTTATACTCACATTATAATTCAGTTATACTTAGGCAATAATTCAGTTATACTCAGATAATAATTCAGTTATACTCAGATTCTAATTCTGTTATACTCAAATAATAATTCAGTTATACTCAGATAATAATTCAGTTATACTCAGATTATAATTCAGTTATACTCAGATAATAATTCAGTTATACTCAGATTATAATTCAGTTATACTTAGGCAATAATTCAGTTATACTCAGATAATAATTCAGTTATGCTCAGATTATAATTCAGTTATACTCAGAAAATAATTCAGTTATACTCAGAAAATAATTCAGTTATACTCAGGCAATAATTCAGTTATACTCAGATTATAATTCAGTTATACTTAGGCAATAATTCAGTTATACTCAGATAATAATTCAGTTATACTCAGATTCTAATTCTGTTACACTCAAATAATAATTCAGTTACACTCAGATAATAATTCAGTTATACTCAGAAAATAATTCAGTTATTCTCAGATTCTAATTCAGTTGTACTCAGATAATAATTCATTATAATTCAGTTATGCTCAGATTATAATTAAGTTATACTCAGATTATATTAGATTATAATTCAGTTATACTCAGATTCATTATAATTCAGTTATGCTCAGATTATAATTCAGTTATACTCAGTTATACTCAGGCAATAATTCAGTTATACTCAGATAATAATTCAGTTATGCGCAGTTTATAATTCAGTTATGCTCAGATAATAATTCAGTTGTACTCAGATAATAATTCAGTTATACTCAGATAATAATTCAGTTATACTCAGAAAATAATTCAGTTATACTCAGGCAATAATTCAGTTATACTCAGATTATAATTCAGTTATACTTAGGCAATAATTCAGTTATACTCAGATAATAATTCAGTTATACTCAGATTATAATTCAGTTATACTCAGATAATAATTCAGTTATGTTCAGATTATAATTCAGTTATACTCAGAAAATAATTCAGTTATACTCAGAAAATAATTCAGTTATACTCAGGCAATAATTCAGTTATACTCAGATTATAATTCAGTTATACTTAGGCAATAATTCAGTTATACTCAGATAATAATTCAGTTATACTCAGATTATAATTCAGTTATACTCAGATAATAATTCAGTTATGTTCAGATTATAATTCAGTTATACTCAGAAAATAATTCAGTTATACTCAGAAAATAATTCAGTTATACTCAGGCAATAATTCAGTTATACTCAGATTATAATTCAGTTATACTTAGGCAATAATTCAGTTATACTCAGAAAATAATTCAGTTATTCTCAGATTATAATTCAGTTATACTCAGATTATATTAGATTATAATTCAGTTATACTCAGATTCATTATAATTCAGTTATACTCAGATTCTAATTCTGTTATACTCAAATAATAATTCAGTTACACTCAGATAATAATTCAGTTATACTCAGAAAATAATTCAGTTATTCTCAGATTCTAATTTCAGTTATGCTCAAATTATAATTCAGTTATACTCAGATTATAATTCAGTTATACTCAAATAATAATTCAGTTACACTCAGATAATAATTCAGTTTCAGTTATGCTCAAATTATAATTCAGTTATACTCAGATAATAATTCATTATACTCAGATAATAATTCAGTTATACTCAGAAAATAATTCAGTTATTCTCAGATTCTAATTCAGTTGTACTCAGATAATTTTTCATTATACTCAGATAATAATTCAGTTATGCTTAGTTTATAATTCAGTTATACTCAGATAATAATTCAGTTATACTCAGATAATAATTCAGTTATACTGAGATAATGACACAGCTATGCTCAGATCATAATTCAGTTATGCTCAGATTATAATTCAGTTATACTCAGGCAATGATTCAGTTATACTCAGTTTATAATTCAGTTATACTCAGAAAATAATTCAGTTATGCTCAGTTTATAATTCAGTTATACTCAGATAATTATTCATTATACTCAGATAATAATTCAGTTATACTCAGATTATAATTCAGTTATACTTAGGCAATAATTCAGTTATACTCAGATAATAATTCAGTTATACTCAGATTATAATTCAGTTATACTCAAATAATAATTTATACTCAAATAATAATTCAGTTACACTTAGATAATAATTCAGTTTCAGTTATGCTCAAATTATAATTCAGTTATACTCAGATAATAATTCATCTATACTCAGATAATTATTCATTATACTCAGATAATTATTCATTATACTCAGATTATAATTCAGTTATACTCAGGCAATAATTCAGTTATACTCAGATAATAATTCAGTTATGCTCAGATAATAATTCAGTTATACTCAGAAAATAATTCAGTTATTCTCAGATTCTAATTCAGTTATACTCAGATAATATTTCAGCTATACTCAGATAATAATTCAGTTATACTAAGATTATAATTCGGTTATGCTCAGATTATAATTCAGTTATACTCAGATAATAATTCAGTTATACTCAGGCAATAATTCAGTTATACTCAGATAATAATTCAGTTATGCTCAGTTTATAATTCAGTTATACTCAGTTTATAATCAAGTTATACTCAGATTATAATTCAGTTATGCTCAGATTATAATTCAGTTATACTCAGATAATAATTCAGTTATGTTCAGTTTATAATTCAGTTATACTCAGTTTATAATCAAGTTATACTCAGATTATAATTCAGTTATGCTCAGATTATAATTCAGTTATACTCAGAAAATAATTCAGTTATTCTCAGATTATAATTCAGTTATACTCAGATAATAATTCAGTTATACTCAGATAATGACACAGCTATACTCAGATAATAATTCAGTTATACTCAGATAATAAGATTATAATTCAGTTATGCTCAGATTATAATTCAGTTATACTCAGATTATAATTCAGTTATGCTCAGATTATAATTCAGTTATACTCAGATAATAATTCAGTTATACTCAGTATGTTTAATACTTCGGGTCATATGTTCCTAAAATTAATTTTTGTAAAATTATATAAGAGCAAATCATTTAAACACTTAAAAAGATGCAAAAGCCCAAATCTTGTTATTATTTTAGCTTCAAAAATTATCGTTTTATCATTTAGCTTGTAACAAAATTTTATTTTTTCTTAAATATTAAAATCATCATGAATTAATTCTTTTTCTTGAGTGTTAGAATTATCATGAATTTGTGAACTAACTCACCGACCATATCTCCCTGTCCAGGTGCTTTTGGTACTTCTGCAAAGGGACAGCACCACCAGCTCTAAAAAAAAATTATACACAAAAAACCTAAATAATTACCTGTTAATAGACAAACAATGCAAAAAAAAACTGTCAGAGAAAAGAGTATAATAAAAGGATAATTTCAAATTTTAGTAAAACTTATTTGATTAAACTGATCTCTGTTTGCAGCAACTGCAGCAAATCCTACTTGCGCACCTGTAATACTATGTAGAAAGAATTATTTATTACTATCCTCTAGCTGTCATCTCAACTATTAAAAATTATTAGAATTATTTGTTATAGCAATATATTTTAGCAAATCTCAAACTTACTTGATAAATTAACTTCTGCCTTTAATGTATATCACACGTCATTAAATAAATCATTGAATTAAATTAAATTAATGCATTTTCAGTTTCAAAAAAATTTATCTAAGAAGATTTTAATTTCCATTTTAATATATATTGTTATTATCAATAATTTGAATAATCTTAATATCATTCATAATTAGTCACATGGTACTATTATCAAATTTAATTTAATAAGTTATTCGTCTTAAAAAGAATTAATGAAATTTACTGAATGAAAAAAAATTGTTCCACAAACATTCATAATAATTATAAAATAACATACCTTGTTCATTAGTCGTTCCTTTCTGTTCCTTTGTAGCTTTCTTTTAAAGTAAATTCTTTCAAAAAAATAAAAAAATGCAACTGATATTTATTGATAGTTAATAAAATTATCACTTTTTTCTTTGTTAACTGCAATTAAATAAACTTTTTGTTCATTTTTTCTGACGCAGTTCTTGTAGAAAAATCAAAAATTAAAAAAGCAAAGTCAGCAATGAGAAAAAACATAGTAAACAATGATTTAACAAGTACAAATAATCTTATTGTTGAATATTTGACCATTATTTTGATTTTATCATTACAGCGATTATCTATTTCATTGACTAGATTGGTACAAATATTGTTATAGGTAATGGAAAACTTAAATATTTCTCAACATATTCTTACAATCACTAAATTAATTAATCTTATAGATTCTTCTTTTTTCTTCTAAATATTATCATATATAATTGAAAATTTTAAGTGAGAATATTTCTCAATATATTTCTTACAATTATTAAATTAATTTAATTTAGATTTTTTTATTTTTTTGCAAAATTTTTTTAAACGAATTGCATGAAGAATTAATACAATAAATTACGGCAACATATAGCAATAGTACAATGGAAAATCAACATATAAGTGATTCAATCAATTTCAATTCATCCATTATTATTATTAATATTTTTAAATTCCTTTTTTATCTACTCTTTCTTCGTTATCCATAAGCATAATATGTTAGAATATGTTGTGAGCATGAAAAAAATCAGTAATGTATTTGAAGAAAAAGTATGAAATAAAACAAAAATTAAAGATAGATAAAATTTTGCATGTGCGCAATATTATCTGATAAAGTTAATAATAACACCTTTTTTTGAATGCTTTTTCATTCCTTCACTTGATAGCGATAATTTATTTCAAAAATAGCATATTTTCTTTCGTGTTAAATTTTTCGATTTAATTTATCAAATTCACATTATTTTAGAAAAATACAAAATGATAAGAACTCACTTAATCACTTTGATAATGAATGCAGACTTCTGCTTTTCATTGTACTTCTAATAAGAATAACAAATGTATTACCTTTTTATAACTGCTGTTAATTGTTTTCGCATTAAATGCCATACAATATTTAAAATTTTTCATTTTTTTTTCTGCATAACATGGTAAAAATGCTGCAATCTAAGCATTAAAAAAGAGAAACGACAAAAATTTTATATGATTAATCAATTCTGAATTGGTTTTAATTAAACTGAGAATTAATGTAAATTAAATTTAATTCAATTGAGAGCAATTTTGACAATGCAATGCTTTTATTTTTTACAAATTTTACAAATTTTTATGGTTTCATATACTATCTATTTGGAAAATAATCTTTTCATTATGCTTTTAATTTTCCTTACTAAAATAGAGAAATAGTAAAATAGAATTATGATTCTTAAACATCCAATTCATATGTGAAGTGTATGAAATGAATAAATGTAGATGTGAATTGTGAAGTATCCATATTCAATTGCTTTTTTGCATTCAATAATTTAAGCATTATTTTAAATTTACTAGCATTGTTTCTATTACAAATATTTTAAGCAGAATTATATGGTAAATTGAAATAAGATTAATAATTAAAAGAAAAGGAGAATTAATCACTAATAATTGAAAGAGTAAGATAAAACTGGTATTAAAGTATTACTTAATTTAAATATTACTAGGAAAAAAACTTGAGTTGAAAGATTTCATTTAATTATTTGTTAACCTTGTCTCATCACTTTTAATATAGAAGTTTGAACAATATTTTTCAGATCTGTATTTAAATTTAAATGCAACAATATTTTAATGAGTGTAAATAAATTTATCTAATTCTTTTTGCTTTATTTGAAATTTTGTTAGTAAAAGAACTATTAAACGATTCAAAACATTTGAAAATTATGAATCATTTAACTGCCTTTTTAAAATTATTACTTTGTTCTATACTTTATAAGATAGATTATCATTTTGTACACCAATTTTTTTTTTGTTTTTTGTTTTTTTCAAATCCAAAAAATTTATTTATTTATTCATCCTTCTTTTCCTCTTCATCTTTCTTCTCATCCTTCTTTTCTTCATCTTTCTTTTCCCCCTCCTTTTTTTCGCCTTCACCTTCCTAAAAAAAGAAAAAACAAGAATCTCTTTTCTCAAACTTTTATTTCCCAAAAAAGAAATTTCTTTTCTTAAATTTTTATTTTTATATTATTGAAATCAATAATTTAGGAAGTAATTTTAATCCAATAATAAAAAAAGAAAGAAAAATGTACTTCTTTCTTGGATCCTTCCTTCTTTGACCCTTCTTTTTTAGAACTTTCCTTCTTCGAACCCTTTTTCTCTTTCTGAATTATTTTTTCATTCGTTTTCTTTTTCTTTAATTCATAAATGAAATAAATGGATGAGAGATAGAAAATTGAATACTGAAAATTTCATTACCTCTTTCTTTGATCCCTCCTTTTTTGAATTTTCTTTCTTGGAACCATTCTTTTTTTCACCTTTCTCTTCCTGTAAAAATTTAAACCATTAAATATGATCTTCTGCTTACCCTGACACTTTTACCTTATAGCGATAGGAATTGAAGAATTTGTTTTGTTATATACTTTCTCATTTCAAGTATTTTGCAACAAACAATTGCTGATTGTTTACAAAAGGCCAAAGGACAATACCAGAACTTAATCCTAAATATAATTGAGATGTTTCGAATTGATCAATTTCAAAAAAAATCTATTAAAATTTCTATTTCAAGACATCCAACCACAAAACAACGAAAAAAACTACTTACCTCTCCCTCTTTCTTTTCTTCCTTTTTCTCTTCACTCTTTTTGCCTTCCTCTTTCTTATCACCCTCGCCCTGCTTTTTGTCCTCTTCCTTTCTCTCACCCTCACTTTCCTTTTTTTCATTACCTTTTTTCTCCCCCTCACCATCTCCACCCTCTTTCTTTTCTTGTTCTGATTTCTTGCTTTTCTTCTCACCTTCCCCTTCCTTCTTCTCATCTTTCTTCTCTTCTCCTTTATTTTCCACGGTAGGTTGTGCAGCTGCTGCCGGAGCAGCAGCTATCGGAGTGGCTACATCTCCTACTGGTGTCGGTGGCTTATCACTGAAATATTCGTTATTGATAATCTGTGCTGTAATATACTTTTGATAATATTGCGAGATTATGTGAGAAAAGGATATTTCCATAGCTTCATCACCTCTTTATGACCACAAGTCAAAACCGGAAATCGGAATGCGTCTTCTGAATAATTTTGAAAATAATCAGTTTTTCAACTTAATCAGAATCAAAGAAGAAAGTAGGAGAGAAAGAAAAGAAAAGAGAAATAGAAGAAGGAAGGAGCTATAAAATAAAGTACTGTCAACTGTTAATGCTTATAAACAGTTATTTTTTCAAAGTCTATTAGATTATTAGCTTATGCTTACTAAGCATTGATTAGAAAAATTGTAATAATTTAATATCGCTTAAAAAATTTTAATTCTATAATCTGAAATATTTGAAATCGATCATTGAAAATTTAAAATAAATTTAAAAAAAAGAATTTTTGGATATAATTTTAAAATAAAAAAATCATTTAAACACATATAATTTTAAAAAAAATCATTTTTTGAAAAGCCAACAAATAATTATAATTCTAACTTGTTAAAAATAATTTCAATTTTCTTATAATTTTAGAAAGTAACTTACGACAAAAACTAACGTTTTTTTAGCATTACATTGTATAATACTTAAAATGATTAGTGTTGGTGCAATAATATTACTCAGTAATGATAGAATAGAAGTAGTCGTTATGATAATAGCCATATTATCTTCTTCCAATTATTATTCTGACAAATTTCGATTAAATTAGAGTTATCAATTAATTAATTAATAGATCATAAAATAAAAATAATTTGTTTCATTTAGTCTTTTATTTAAAAAAACTTCCAAATGTAAGATCAAATGATATGAAATATTTCTGAAAAGATTGTTGCAAGAGCAGTGGAAGAAGCAACCGTTATGAGCAATCCTCAAATGAAAAAATAACTTTATCGATCATATTCAAACTCTTCATATATTATCTTTCTTTCTTTTTGCAAAACATTTTGATGATAGCAAACAAATTCACTTATAAATATCTCTCAATATCACTTAATTATTCATTGTTTTTATTATTTTGTTAGCTGGAATAATCCATACTTAACAGCTTATTATTAATAAATCTAGACGCAGTAATTCATATTAATTATATTTCAGCAATTTAGCATTAATTAAAATTTTTGAAATAAAATTTATAATAAAGTTACATTTAAACAACATTGATATTATTTTCTGTTAAAAAATGTTATAAAAAAATAGCTAACATAATGCTATATCAAATATTTTTACAAATCCTAAAAAGCTTTTATTACATTAATTTTTAGAATTTGGCTATTGATAATGTAATATTTATAATGAACATTGTATCTTATATCTTATAATTTAAGTTGTAAAGCAAATTAAAATAGTTAATCAAAGTTTTAGAAAATTATCTGCTGTGATTATAATGTAAATGTAACAAATTTAGTTTTGAACATTAAAATTATTTTCAAGTTAATAAAATTACATAAAAATTTTGTAGTGCTAAAAATAGGTGAAAATATAATGTTACTGTGAAAGATTCTAAACCAAAATTATTTTAATCAAAATTGAAGTTGCAAATTTTTCTATTAAAAAAATAAATTGTAAAAAATTTCTATATCAAAAATTTTATAAAATTATATCACGATGAAAATAATACATCATGAAGATGAATCAGTATTATCATTCTGTAATCATCGCTGAAATGATCGCTATCATTTCCGATCAAAATTCATTGACATTTTTTATCATTATTGTACTTTTAATATTTTGTATATATCATCCGTTTTTGTGAATTTATTGCCCATATATCAACGTAATTTTATCAATTTAATATTTACCCAATTTCATAAATTAAAAAAAAATTTTTATCAAATGATATTTTTTCGGAAGAACAGTATTTAAAGCATAGTTATTGTATAAAAAGAAAAACCAAAATTTATTATAAAATTTAGGAAAATATTTAGTATTATACGATGTAAAAATATTATGAGCATTGCAACTTAAAATTTAGGCGTTGTTAAATTTCCCTGAATAACGTAAACGCATTTATCAAGAATATGATTTAATAAAGTATATATATGTTTAATTATATCGTTCTAATGAAAAATTTAATTGAAAGAAATCAATTTGAAATGATAATAATTTCTTGTTGTTATCTTCATGTATCCATTATATGAATTATCATCAATTCATTTGATAAGCAATTTATCATGAATGCATTGTAATCATATTGCGTACTGCAATCCACGTAAATGCGTTGACAATTAAACATTATTTATTAGAGATTTAAAAAAATAAGAATAATTTATTATAAAATTTATATTATTTAATAATTATATAACAATATATTGTTAATCGAAATTTAATTATTAATAATATTTATTATTAACAATAATTAAATTTCGATGTAACATGATATAAAGATAGATTGCTATGATATATTAATAAACCAACACTGAACCACATTATTCTTCTTATCTATAATTCATAAATAGTAATATATTATTTTTAATTTAAAACATATATAATTTCAAATGATTTAAAAATATTTATTCATCAACTACATTCTTTACTTTACCTATAATTTTATTGATGTCATTTATACCTTTTTTCCCCTAACTAAATATTAGTTAGAATTATAACACGTAAAGAAGGCACAGACACATATTAAGATATACGTATTATATTGCATTTTCAAATACATACATCATTTTATTAATCATATTTAAATAAAAAGAATAATTAATCAGTAAAGAAATCATTTAAATGGTTAGTGAAAAAAAGAAAAAAAGATCATTTTTAGGAATTTTTCCGGATTTTTCTATTTTTTTGAATTTTTAAGGATTTTTCCATTCTGGGGGAATTTTTTTTTCTTTTTTCATAAAATTACATAAAATTTTTAAGGATTTTTTCATAAAATTACAAAGGGGAAAGAAATAATTAAACAATTTTGGTAATTTTATAAATTTAGTTATTTAGAAATTGATCTAACTCAATTATATTTTTCGCGTATTCCCGCAAAAACATCCGGCAAAACAATAAATGTCCAAATGACAAGAGGGACAAGTAAAATGAAACCGATTATAGGCATAAATATGTGATCATAATAATTTGCATTGAAATAACAATGACTGCATTTATTGTTAAAATTAGGCCCGCTGTTTGCTTTTTATAAAATATTATCATTATTATCATTTATTTCTGCTACCATTATTATTAGAATCACTATTAATATTATTATTTGCTACTATTATTATTATCATTATTTTTGTTTTTTAGTCTCTTAATTTATAAGTGTATTTAATTTTATTAAATTACCATTAAATTTTACACTCATCTAATTATTTATTTTTTAATGAAAATTCGTTCTTTTCTTCAATAAATATTTTCTATTCATTGGATAGCAATCCTTGTATATGAAATTATATTTTTCATAAAATTTCATGGTTATCTTTTTTCTCCTTTTTTGGAATAATTTAACTATCCAAACTGAATTTCAGTAAATACTTTCAGTAAAGAATTTTGATTAAAATTTATAAATATGTAAGAATTTTTATATACCATCACGCTATTTCCTCTTTTTTTTGGAATATCTTTTTGTTAGTTGTTATAACTGAAATAAATAATTCAAGAAATAAATTTTGGCCTAGCAAAATTTAGAATTAAAAGAGAGATTTGGAAGCTTCTATGAATTTATTTATCTGTTCTATGAAATCTACTATTAATAGTCGTTAGTAAGCTGTTTACCATAGCTCGGATTGTAAATTTTATAAAAATAAGACAAAAAAAGGATATTTTATCATTGATACATCTCATAAAAATTAATAATATTCATTCAGATATTTTATTTTTAAATTATGGATTTGAAACAAAAACATATTTGGATAGAAGATTACAACAAAGTATTATTAAAAATCATTTATTTATGATATAATTATATCATTTAAAGAAAATTAAACTGTCAATAATAGAAAATTACAAATGAAATGGAAAATTACACTAATGAAGTGCTTTGCAATCAATCCTACTGCAACTTTTCTTTATAATTAAGATTAGAAAAAATATAAATAAATTCTATTTGGTAAATGTCGTTAAATAAGTATAAATAATTTCAAATAGCATGGATATAAAAAAACAAAAACTGATCTTTCTTTTTTTGGTTACAAATCTATTTGTAAAATAACTCCATTTATTCTTGTTATTGTTTTTTATTTTATTTATTTATTTATAATACTCCAGTTTGTTAAATGAAATAGATTAAGTAAAGTAAAGTAAAATAAAGCAAAATAGCTCTATTTTGTTATTATTTTTTATTATTTATTTTTTTAAATGAGTTTTCATTTGTTGCTTTCTTTTATTTATTTTAATTTTCATTTTTTTTTAAATTAGATAACAAAAAATTCAATTTCTATCAACAACAACAAAAAAAAATTCATATCTTAGTATTATCTAATTAAAATAAAAGGACAAGAAAGAAAAAAAACTTTTAGCTTGCATATGAAATAAAAATGCAAAAATTAGTACACTGAAGTTGGCAAATCTTTTTCTTTTTATAAAAACCTAATTTATTGTAAAACAAACATCAAAAAATTAAACTAACCATAATAATAATAAATAGGCGTTTTAATACTTTAATATAATAAAAAACATAGAATCAAATTTATGAAGATTATTTTAACACTCTATAAATCACATATCAATAGCCAATTCTCAAAGCACTTTTGATTATGATTTTTCTACTTAATTATACATTTAGCATATTTTGTTATGAAAAGTTTAACATTCAGAATTTATTGTCTATCACTAAATGTGTTTTCAATATTATATTATAACTTTTTTTAGATAATACTAAACAATACGTAAAGTCATTATGACTTATACATGCATCACTAAATGTGTGTTTCAATATATTATAACTTTTTTTAGATAATACCAAACAATACGTAAAATCATTATGACTTTACATCTATTATGATTTATACATGCAAATATACTCATTTAATGCTTAGATTTATAGTATTCATTGGGCAAAAAATTTGTCACACATTTACATATTGCTTTTTGCAATTAATTAACACGCCAAAAATTATTAGATAAACATAAAACGGGAGAGAAAAAAGAAGATCATTGAATGAACCGTTGAAGAATAAGGACGGTTTTGTGATAAAAGAATTACCAAATAGAGCGAATTGTAAAGCAATAAAATGTAAGGAATGATTAAAAACGAAACATTTTTACTTGTAAAAAAAATATCTAACTTCAATATGTAATTATTTCAACGGTTAAAATTCAACTAATTAGAAGAAAAAGAATAGATGGCAAAAAGTTCACCAAATTTTACATAATTAAATTAAAGTTATTAAAAAATTGATAATAAAAATAAGAGATACGTCAAGCGGTAAAGATGCGACATGTAACTATTGAATTATCAATATATATGGATAAGGAACCTGAATAACTTTTTTCTTTGAAAATCAAAAAAATTATAAAGACAAATTATAACGAATTTGAGGAAGACCAGTATTTGAGGTCATATTTGAGGTAAATAAAGAAATAAGCTGGCACTATTTTATTGCATCAAACAATTTAACCCGATATTGAAAAGTTATAAAGACTTAGAAAGAACATGAAGTACTGAAATTCTGCGACATAATATCCAAAATTACAATTCAATTAAAGATTATAAAAATTTAAGAGACTGAAATGGCAGGTTCTCTCGAAAATAGAACATTTATTGTATTGAAAAGCTAAATATATAGATTGGTAACAAAAAAAAAAATCTTAGAGGTTTCAAATAAACCGGTTTCCACTGTTGCCAAAAACTAATTGTAATTATTTCCCAACCCAAACAAGCAGAGATTATATGTATAAAAGGCAATATTAAAGTAAGCTTTTATTATAGTTTTTATTATATTATTACTTTTTTAAAATTATCGTGCAATTTTACCAATCAACTGTTTGCCGGCTTGTAGCCATTGCTTCAATAAGTATTCATAGTAGCTATTTACTCCTGCACCCATAATAATGATTATTTGTTCTATAAAACAAAAATGATGCATTTTCTACATAAAATAATTTTCCAAGCAGCTACTTACATAATTTACATTTAAGATGAAAAACAAGTAATAGAGCATTTAAGTTAAAATAACAAAAAGGACACAATCAATCATCTTTAAATCATCTTGTCACTGGACTAATAATATATCACAAAGTTCACCATATTCAAGACAATCTTCGTTGCGTATATGCTCGGATATTCGAAATGCAAAAGAATCACTATATATATAGTTATGAATATAAAAAAATTGACTAAATTCATTTCATTTAATTTACAAATAAAAATTGCAATTCTAAGTTAACCCTAAAGCTACAAGATAAACAAAACTTACTTTATAAGTGTTGTTGTTGTTAATTACTTGAGAAAGATATCGCAATTCTAACTGAATACTGATTACTTAAGGAAAAGAACAATAAGTATTCCATGATCGTTGCCTGCTTCCCTAAAAAACACTTTAAAAACATGCAGGACAATTATCTGAAATTATTGCTAACCGTTATTAACAATTCATAAAACCGTTCTCACAATTCATGAATGTGTGATACTCAAATCATTATTAACAATTCATGGAACCGTTCTCACAATTCATGGATGTGTGATACTCAGACGTTCTCACAATTCATGGATGTATGATTCCCAGACCGTTAACACAATTCATGTTTGTATAATGATGATAGCGTTAATCACAAATCATGGATGCATGATGCTCAGACGTTCTAACAATTCATGGATGTATGATACTCAGACCGTTATCACAATTCATGGATGTGTGTTACTCAGACCGTTATCGCAATTCATGGATGTGTAATGCTGAGAGCGTTAATTACAATTCATGGATGTATGATTCTCAGACCGTCAACACAATTCATGGATGAATGATTCTCAGACCGTTAACACAATTCATGGATGTATAATGCTGATAGCGTTAATCACAAATCATGGATGTACGATACTCAGACGTTTTCACAATTCATGGATGTATGATTCCCAGACCGTTAACACAATTCATGTTTGCATAATGATGATAGCGTTAATCACAAATCATGGATGCATGATGCTCAGACGTTCTCACAATTCATAGATGTATGATACTCAGACGTTCTCACAATTCATGGATGTATGATTCTCAGACCGTTAACACAATTCATGGATGTGTGTTACTCAGATCGTTGTCGCAATTCATGGATGTATAATGCTGAGAGCGTTAATTACAATTCATGGATGTATGATTCCCAGACCGTTAACACAATTCATGTTTGCATAATGATGATAGCGTTAATCACAAATCATGGATGCATGATGCTCAGACGTTCTCACAATTCATAGATGTATGATACTCAGACGTTCTCACAATTCATGGATGTATGATTCTCAGACCGTTAACACAATTCATGGATGTGTGTTACTCAGACCGTTATCGCAATTCATGGATGTATAATGCTGAGAGCGTTAATTACAATTCATGGATGTATGATTCTCAAACCGTCAACACAATTCATGGATGTGTGTTACTTAGACCGTTATCGCAATTCATGGATGTATAATGCTGAGAGCGTTAATTACAATTCATGGATGTATGATTCTCAGACCGTTATCACAATTCATGGATGTATGTTACTCAGACCGTTATCAGAATTCATGGATGTATGATCACAAATCATGGATGTATGATTCTCAGACCGTTAACACAATTCATCGATGTATGTTACTCAGACCGTTATCAGAATTCATGGATGTATGATCACAATTCATGGATGTATGATTCTCAGACCGTTAACACAATTCATGGATGTGTGTTACTCAGACCGTTATCGCAATTCATCGATGTATAATGCTGAGAGCGTTAATTACAATTCATGGATGTATGATTTTCAGACCGTTATCAGAATTCATGGATGTATAATGCTGATAGCGTTAATCACAATTCATGGATGTATGATACTCAGCGTTCTCACAATTCATGGATGTATGATTCTCAGACCGTTATCAGAATTCATGGATGCATGATTCTCAGACCGTTAACACAATTCATGGATGTATGTTACTCAGACCGTTATCAGAATTCATGGATGTATAATGCTGAGAGCGTTAATTACAATTCATGGATGTATGATTTTCAGACCGTTATCAGAATTCATGGATGTATAATGCTGATAGCGTTAATCACAATTCATGGATGTATGATACTCAGCGTTCTCACAATTCATGGATGTATGATTCTCAGACCGTTATCAGAATTCATGGATGTATGATCACAATTCATGGATGCATGATTCTCAGACCGTTAACACAATTCATGGATGTATGTTACTCAGACCGTTATCAGAATTCATGGATGTATGATCACAATTCATGGATGTATGATTCTCAGACCGTTAACACAATTCATGGATGTATAATGCTGATAGCGTTAATCACAAATCATGGATATATGATTCTCAGACCGTTAACACAATTCATGGATGTATGATTCTCTGACCGTTAACACAATTCATGGATGTGTAATGCTGAGAGCGTTAATTACAATTCATGGATGTATGATTCTCAGACCGTCAACACAATTCATGGATGTATGTTACTCAGACCGTTATCAGAATTCATGGATGTATGATCACAAATCATGGATGTATGATTCTCAGACCGTTAACACAATTCATCGATGTATGTTACTCAGACCGTTATCAGAATTCATGGATGTATGATCACAATTCATGGATGTATGATTCTCAGACCGTTAACACAATTCATGGATGTATAATGCTGATAGCGTTAATCACAAATCATGGATGTACGATACTCAGACGTTTTCACAATTCACGGATGTATGATTCCCAAACCGTTAACACAATTCATGTTTGCATAATGATGATAGCGTTAATCACAAATCATGGATGCATGATGCTCAGACGTTCTCACAAATCATGGATGTACGATACTCAGACGTTTTCACAATTCACGGATGTATGATTCCCAGACCGTTAACACAATTCATGTTTGCATAATGATGATAGCGTTAATCACAAATCATGGATGCATGATGCTCAGACGTTCTCACAATTCATGGATGTACGATACTCAGACGTTTTCACAATTCATGGATGTGTGATACTCAAATCATTATTAACAATTTATGGAACCGTTCTCACAATTCATGGATGTGTGATACTCAGACGTTCTCACAATTCATGGATGTATGATTCTCAGACCGTTAACACAATTCATGGATGTATGTTACTCAGATCGTTGTCGCAATTCATGGATGTATAATGTTGAGAGCGTTGATTACAATTCATGGATGTATGATTCTCAGAGGATGTATGATTCTCAGACCGTTAACACAATTCATGGATGTGTGTTACTCAGACCGTTATCGCAATTCATGGATGTATAATGCTGAGAGCGATATTTACAATTCATGGATGTATGATTCTCAGACCGTTAACACAATTCATGGATGTATGTTACTCAGACCGTTATCAGAATTCATGGATGTATGATCACAAATCATGGATGTATGATTCTCAGACCGTTAACACAATTCATCGATGTATGTTACTCAGACCGTTATCAGAATTCATGGATGTATGATCACAATTCATGGATGTATGATTCTCAGACCGTTAACACAATTCATGGATGTGTGTTACTCAACCGTTATCGCAATTCATGGATGTATAATGCTGAGAGCGTTAATTACAATTCATGGATGTATGATTCTCAGACCGTCAACACAATTCATGGATGTATGATTCTCAGACCGTTAACACAAATCATGGATGTGTGTTACTCAGACCGTTATTGCAATTCATGGATGTATAATGCTGAGAGCGCTAATCAGAATTCATGGATGTATGATCACAATTCACGGATGTATGATTTTCAGACCGTTATCAGAATTCATGGATGTATAATGCTGATAGCGTTAATCACAATTCATGGATGTATGATACTCAGCGTTCTCACAATTCATGGATGTATGATTCTCAGACCGTTATCAGAATTCATGGATGTATGATCACAATTCATGGATGCATGATTCTCAGACCGTTAACACAATTCATGGATGTATGTTACTCAGACCGTTATCAGAATTCATGGATGTATGATCACAATTCATGGATGTATGATTCTCAGACCGTTAACACAATTCATGGATGTATAATGCTGATAGCGTTAATCACAAATCATGGATATATGATTCTCAGACCGTTAACACAATTCATGGATGTATGATTCTCAGACCGTTAACACAATTCATGGATGTGTAATGCTGAGAGCGTTAATTACAATTCATGGATGTATGATACTCAGACGTTCTCACAATTCATGGATGTATGATTCTCAGACCGTTAACACAATTCATGGATGTATGCTACTCAGATCGTTGTCGCAATTCATGGATGTATAATGCTGAGAGCGTTAATTACAATTCATGGATGTATGATTCTCAGACCGTCAACACAATTCATGGATGTGTGTTACTTAGACCGTTATCGCAATTCATGGATGTATAATGCTGAGAGCGTTAATTACAATTCATGGATGTATGATTCTCAGACCGTTATCACAATTCATCGATGTATGTTACTCAGACCGTTATCAGAATTCATGGATGTATGATCACAATTCATGGATGTATGATTCTCAGACCGTTAACACAATTCATGGATGTGTGTTACTCAGACCGTTATCGCAATTCATGGATGTATAATGCTGAGAGCGTTAATTACAATTCATGGATGTATGATTCTCAGACCGTCAACACAATTCATGGATGTATGATTCTCAGACCGTTAACACAAATCATGGATGTGTGCTACTCAGACCGTTATTGCAATTCATGGATGTATAATGCTGAGAGCGCTAATCAGAATTCATGGATGTATGATCACAATTCATGGATGTATGATACTCAGACCGTTAACACAATTCATGGATGTGTGTTACTCAGACCGTTATCGCAATTCATCGATGTATAATGCTGAGAGCGTTAATTACAATTCATGGATGTATGATTTTCAGACCGTTATCAGAATTCATGGATTTATAATGCTGATAGCGTTAATCACAATTCATGGATGTATGATACTCAGCGTTCTCACAATTCATGGATGTATGATTCTCAGACCGTTATCAGAATTCATGGATGTATGATCACAATTCATGGATGCATGATTCTCAGACCGTTAACACAATTCATGGATGTATGTTACTCAGACCGTTATCAGAATTCATGGATGTATAATGCTGAGAGCGTTAATTACAATTCATGGATGTATGATTTTCAGACCGTTATCAGAATTCATGGATGTATAATGCTGATAGCGTTAATCACAATTCATGGATGTATGATACTCAGCGTTCTCACAATTCATGGATGTATGATTCTCAGACCGTTATCAGAATTCATGGATGTATGATCACAATTCATGGATGCATGATTCTCAGACCGTTAACACAATTCATGGATGTATGTTACTCAGACCGTTATCAGAATTCATGGATGTATGATCACAATTCATGGATGTATGATTCTCAGACCGTTAACACAATTCATGGATGTATAATGCTGATAGCGTTAATCACAAATCATGGATATATGATTCTCAGACCGTTAACACAATTCATGGATGTATGATTCTCTGACCGTTAACACAATTCATGGATGTGTAATGCTGAGAGCGTTAATTACAATTCATGGATGTATGATTCTCAGACCGTCAACACAATTCATGGATGTATGTTACTCAGACCGTTATCAGAATTCATGGATGTATGATCACAAATCATGGATGTATGATTCTCAGACCGTTAACACAATTCATCGATGTATGTTACTCAGACCGTTATCAGAATTCATGGATGTATGATCACAATTCATGGATGTATGATTCTCAGACCGTTAACACAATTCATGGATGTATAATGCTGATAGCGTTAATCACAAATCATGGATGTACGATACTCAGACGTTTTCACAATTCACGGATGTATGATTCCCAAACCGTTAACACAATTCATGTTTGCATATGATGATAGCGTTAATCACAAATCATGGATGCATGATGCTCAGACGTTCTCACAAATCATGGATGTACGATACTCAGACGTTTTCACAATTCACGGATGTATGATTCCCAGACCGTTAACACAATTCATGTTTGCATAATGATGATAGCGTTAATCACAAATCATGGATGCATGATGCTCAGACGTTCTCACAATTCATGGATGTACGATACTCAGACGTTTTCACAATTCATGGATGTGTGATACTCAAATCATTATTAACAATTTATGGAACCGTTCTCACAATTCATGGATGTGTGATACTCAGACGTTCTCACAATTCATGGATGTATGATTCTCAGACCGTTAACACAATTCATGGATGTATGTTACTCAGATCGTTGTCGCAATTCATGGATGTATAATGTTGAGAGCGTTGATTACAATTCATGGATGTATGATTCTCAGACCGTTAACACAATTCATGGATGTGTGTTACTCAGACCGTTATCGCAATTCATGGATGTATAATGCTGAGAGCGATATTTACAATTCATGGATGTATGATTCTCAGACCGTTAACACAATTCATGGATGTATGTTACTCAGACCGTTATCAGAATTCATGGATGTATGATCACAAATCATGGATGTATGATTCTCAGACCGTTAACACAATTCATCGATGTATGTTACTCAGACCGTTATCAGAATTCATGGATGTATGATCACAATTCATGGATGTATGATTCTCAGACCGTTAACACAATTCATGGATGTGCGTTACTCAACCGTTATCGCAATTCATGGATGTATAATGCTGAGAGCGTTAATTACAATTCATGGATGTATGATTCTCAGACCGTCAACACAATTCATGGATGTATGATTCTCAGACCGTTAACACAAATCATGGATGTGTGTTACTCAGACCGTTATTGCAATTCATGGATGTATAATGCTGAGAGCGCTAATCAGAATTCATGGATGTATGATCACAATTCATGGATGTATGATTTTCAGACCGTTATCAGAATTCATGGATGTATAATGCTGATAGCGTTAATCACAATTCATGGATGTATGATACTCAGCGTTCTCACAATTCATGGATGTATGATTCTCAGACCGTTATCAGAATTCATGGATGTATGATCACAATTCATGGATGCATGATTCTCAGACCGTTAACACAATTCATGGATGTATGTTACTCAGACCGTTATCAGAATTCATGGATGTATGATCACAATTCATGGATGTATGATTCTCAGACCGTTAACACAATTCATGGATGTATAATGCTGATAGCGTTAATCACAATTCATGGATGTATGATTCTCAGACCGTTATCAGAATTCATGGATGTATGATCACAAATCATGGATGTATGATTCTCAGACCGTTAACACAATTCATGGATGTATGTTACTCAGACCGTTATCAGAATTCATGGATGTATGATCACAATTCATGGATGTATGATTCTCAGACCGTTAACACAATTCATGGATGTATAATGCTGATAGCGTTAATCACAAATCATGGATGTACGATACTCAGACGTTTTCACAATTCATGGATGTATGATTCCCAGACCGTTAACACAATTCATGTTTGCATAATGATGATAGCGTTAATCACAAATCATGGATGCATGATGCTCAGACGTTCTCACAATTCATGGATGTACGATACTCAGACGTTTTCACAATTCATGGATGTGTGATACTCAAATCATTATTAACAATTTATGGAACCGTTCTCACAATTCATGGATGTGATACTCAGACGTTCTCACAATTCATGGATGTATGATTCTCAGACCGTTAACACAATTCATGGATGTATGTTACTCAGATCGTTGTCGCAATTCATGGATGTATAATGTTGAGAGCGTTGATTACAATTCATGGATGTATGATTCTCAGACCGTTAACACAATTCATGGATGTGTGTTACTCAGACCGTTATCGCAATTCATGGATGTATAATGCTGAGAGCGATATTTACAATTCATGGATGTATGATTCTCAGACCGTTAACACAATTCATGGATGTATGTTACTCAGACCGTTATCAGAATTCATGGATGTATGATCACAAATCATGGATGTATGATTCTCAGACCGTTAACACAATTCATCGATGTATGTTACTCAGACCGTTATCAGAATTCATGGATGTATGATCACAATTCATGGATGTATGATTCTCAGACCGTTAACACAATTCATGGATGTATAATGCTGATAGCGTTAATCACAAATCATGGATGTATGATACTCAGACGTTTTCACAATTCATGGATGTATGATTCTCAAACCGTTAACACAATTCATGTTTGCATAATGATGATAGCGTTAATCACAAATCATGGATGTATGATGCTCAGACGTTCTCACAAATCATGGATGTACGATACTCAGACGTTTTCACAATTCACGGATGTATGATTCCCAGACCGTTAACACAATTCATGTTTGCATAATGATGATAGCGTTAATCACAAATCATGGATGCATGATGCTCAGACGTTCTCACAATTCATGGATGTACGATACTCAGACGTTTTCACAATTCATGGATGTGTGATACTCAAATCATTATTAACAATTTATGGAACCGTTCTCACAATTCATGGATGTGTGATACTCAGACGTTCTCACAATTCATGGATGTATGATTCTCAGACCGTTAACACAATTCATGGATGTATGTTACTCAGATCGTTGTCGCAATTCATGGATGTATAATGTTGAGAGCGTTGATTACAATTCATGGATGTATGATTCTCAGACCGTTAACACAATTCATGGATGTGTGTTACTCAGACCGTTATCGCAATTCATGGATGTATAATGCTGAGAGCGATATTTACAATTCATGGATGTATGATTCTCAGACCGTTAACACAATTCATGGATGTATGTTACTCAGACCGTTATCAGAATTCATGGATGTATGATCACAAATCATGGATGTATGATTCTCAGACCGTTAACACAATTCATCGATGTATGTTACTCAGACCGTTATCAGAATTCATGGATGTATGATCACAATTCATGGATGTATGATTCTCAGACCGTTAACACAATTCATGGATGTGTGTTACTCAGACCGTTATCGCAATTCATGGATGTATAATGCTGAGAGCGTTAATTACAATTCATGGATGTATGATTCTCAGACCGTCAACACAATTCATGGATGTATGATTCTCAGACCGTTAACACAAATCATGGATGTGTGTTACTCAGACCGTTATTGCAATTCATGGATGTATAATGCTGAGAGCGCTAATCAGAATTCATGGATGTATGATCACAATTCATGGATGTATGATTTTCAGACCGTTATCACAATTCATGGATGTATAATGCTGATAGCGTTAATCACAATTCATGGATGTATGATACTCAGCGTTCTCACAATTCATGGATGTATGATTCTCAGACCGTTAACACAATTCATGGATGTATGTTACTCAGACCGTTATCAGAATTCATGGATGTATGATCACAATTCATGGATGTATGATTCTCAGACCGTTAACACAATTCATGGATGTATAATGCTGATAGCGTTAATCACAAATCATGGATGTATGATTCTCAGACCGTTAACACAATTCATGGATGTATGATTCTCTGACCGTTAACACAATTCATGGATGTGTAATGCTGAGAGCGTTAATTACAATTCATGGATGCATGATTCTCAGACCGTTAACACAATTCATGGATGTATGATACTCAGACGTTTTCACAATTCATGGATGTGTGATACTCAAATCATTATTAACAATTTATGGAACCGTTCTCACAATTCATGGATGTATGATACTCAGACGTTCTCACAATTCATGGATGTATGATTCTCAGACCGTTAACACAATTCATGGATGTATGCTACTCAGATCGTTGTCGCAATTCATGGATGTATAATGCTGAGAGCGTTAATTACAATTCATGGATGTATGATTCTCAGACCGTTAACACAATTCATGGATGTGTTACTCAGACCGTTATCGCAATTCATGGATGTATAATGCTGAGAGCGTTAATTACAATTCATGGATGTATGATTCTCAGACCGTTAACACAATTCATGGATGTATGTTACTCAGACCGTTATCAGAATTCATGGATGTATGATCACAATTCATGGATGTATGATTCTCAGACCGTTAACACAATTCATGGATGTATAATGCTGATAGCGTTAATCACAAATCATGGATGTACGATACTCAGACGTTTTCACAATTCATGGATGTATGATTCCCAGACCGTTAACACAATTCATGTTTGCATAATGATGATAGCGTTAATCACAAATCATGGATGCATGATGCTCAGACGTTCTCACAATTCATGGATGTACGATACTCAGACGTTTTCACAATTCATGGATGTGTGATACTCAAATCATTATAACAATTTATGGAACCGTTCTCACAATTCATGGATGTGTGATACTCAGACGTTCTCACAATTCATGGATGTATGATTCTCAGACCGTTAACACAATTCATGGATGTATGTTACTCAGATCGTTGTCGCAATTCATGGATGTATAATGCTGAGAGCGTTGATTACAATTCATGGATGTATGATTCTCAGACCGTTAACACAATTCATGGATGTGTGTTACTCAGACCGTTATCGCAATTCATGGATGTATAATGCTGAGAGCGATATTTACAATTCATGGATGTATGATTCTCAGACCGTTAACACAATTCATGGATGTATGTTACTCAGACCGTTATCAGAATTCATGGATGTATGATCACAAATCATGGATGTATGATTCTCAGACCGTTAACACAATTCATCGATGTATGTTACTCAGACCGTTATCAGAATTCATGGATGTATGATCACAATTCATGGATGTATGATTCTCAGACCGTTAACACAATTCATGGATGTGTGTTACTCAGACCGTTATCGCAATTCATGGATGTATAATGCTGAGAGCGTTAATTACAATTCATGGATGTATGATTCTCAGACCGTCAACACAATTCATGGATGTATGATTCTCAGACCGTTAACACAAATCATGGATGTGTGTTACTCAGACCGTTATTGCAATTCATGGATGTATAATGCTGAGAGCGCTAATCAGAATTCATGGATGTATGATCACAATTCATGGATGTATGATTCTCAGACCGTTATCACAATTCATGGATGTATAATGCTGCAGCGTTAATCACAATTCATGGATGTATGATACTCAGCGTTATCACAATTCATGGATGTATGATTCTCAGACCGTTAACACAATTCATGGATGTATGTTACTCAGACCGTTATCAGAATTCATGGATGTATGATCACAATTCATGGATGTATGATTCTCAGACCGTTAACACAATTCATGGATGTATGTTACTCAGACCGTTATTGCAATTCATGGATGTATAATGCTGAGAGCGTTAATCAGAATTCATGGATGTATGATCACAATTCATGGATGTATGATTCTCAGACCGTTATCACAATTCATGGATGTATAATGCTGAGAGCGTTAATCACAATTCATGGATGTATGATACTCAGACGTTCTCACAATTCATGGATGTATGATTCTCAGACCGTTAACACAATTCATGGATGTATGTTACTCAGACCGTTATCAGAATTCATGGATGTATGATCACAATTCATGGATGTATGATTCTCAGACCGTTAACACAATTCATGGATGTATAATGCTGAGAGCGTTAATCACAATTCATGGATGTATGATTCTCAGACCGTTAACACAATTCATGGATGTATGTTACTCAGACCGTTATCGCAATTCATGGATGTATAATGCTGAGAGCGTTAATTACAATTCATGGATGTATGATTCTCAGACCGTTAACACAATTCATGGATGTGTGTTACTCAGACCGTTATCGCAATTCATGGATGTATAATGCTGAGAGCGTTAATCACAATTCATGGATGTATGTTACTCAGACCGTTATCAGAATTCATGGATGTATGATCACAATTCATGGATGTATGATTCTCAGACCGTTAACACAATTCATGGATGTATAATGCTGATAGCGTTAATCACAAATCATGGATGTATGATACTCAGACGTTTTCACAATTCATGGATGTATGATTCCCAGACCGTTAACACAATTCATGGATGCATAATGATGATAGCGTTAATCACAAATCATGGATGTATGATGCTCAGACGTTCTCACAATTCATGGATGTATGATACTCAGACGTTTTCACAATTCATGGATGTGTGATACTCAAATCATTATTAACAATTTATGGAACCGTTCTCACAATTCATGGATGTGTGATACTCAGACGTTCTCACAATTCATGGATGTATGATTCTCAGACCGTTAACACAATTCATGGATGTATGTTACTCAGATCGTTGTCGCAATTCATGGATGTATAATGTTGAGAGCGTTGATTACAATTCATGGATGTATGATTCTCAGACCGTTAACACAATTCATGGATGTGTGTTACTCAGACCGTTATCGCAATTCATGGATGTATAATGCTGAGAGCGTTATTTACAATTCATGGATGTATGATTCTCAGACCGTTAACACAATTCATGGATGTATGTTACTCAGACCGTTATCAGAATTCATGGATGTATGATCACAAATCATGGATGTATGATTCTCAGACCGTTAACACAATTCATGGATGTATGTTACTCAGACCGTTATCAGAATTCATGGATGTATGATCACAATTCATGGATGTATGATTCTCAGACCGTTAACACAATTCATGGATGTATAATGCTGATAGCGTTAATCACAAATCATGGATGTATGATACTCAGACGTTTTCACAATTCATGGATGTATGATTCTCAGACCGTTAACACAATTCATGTTTGCATAATGATGATAGCGTTAATCACAAATCATGGATGTATGATGCTCAGACGTTCTCACAAATCATGGATGTACGATACTCAGACGTTTTCACAATTCATGGATGTATGATTCCCAGACCGTTAACACAATTCATGTTTGCATAATGATGATAGCGTTAATCACAAATCATGGATGCATGATGCTCAGACGTTCTCACAATTCATGGATGTATGATACTCAGACGTTTTCACAATTCATGGATGTGTGATACTCAAATCATTATTAACAATTTATGGAACCGTTCTCACAATTCATGGATGTGTGATACTCAGACGTTCTCACAATTCATGGATGTATGATTCTCAGACCGTTAACACAATTCATGGATGTATGTTACTCAGATCGTTGTCGCAATTCATGGATGTATAATGTTGAGAGCGTTGATTACAATTCATGGATGTATGATTCTCAGACCGTTAACACAATTCATGGATGTGTGTTACTCAGACCGTTATCGCAATTCATGGATGTATAATGCTGAGAGCGATATTTACAATTCATGGATGTATGATTCTCAGACCGTTAACACAATTCATGGATGTATGTTACTCAGACCGTTATCAGAATTCATGGATGTATGATCACAAATCATGGATGTATGATTCTCAGACCGTTAACACAATTCATCGATGTATGTTACTCAGACCGTTATCAGAATTCATGGATGTATGATCACAATTCATGGATGTATGATTCTCAGACCGTTAACACAATTCATGGATGTGTGTTACTCAGACCGTTATCGCAATTCATGGATGTATAATGCTGAGAGCGTTAATTACAATTCATGGATGTATGATTCTCAGACCGTCAACACAATTCATGGATGTATGATTCTCAGACCGTTAACACAAATCATGGATGTGTGTTACTCAGACCGTTATTGCAATTCATGGATGTATAATGCTGAGAGCGCTAATCAGAATTCATGGATGTATGATCACAATTCATGGATGTATGATTTTCAGACCGTTATCACAATTCATGGATGTATAATGCTGATAGCGTTAATCACAATTCATGGATGTATGATACTCAGCGTTCTCACAATTCATGGATGTATGATTCTCAGACCGTTAACACAATTCATGGATGTATGTTACTCAGACCGTTATCAGAATTCATGGATGTATGATCACAATTCATGGATGTATGATTCTCAGACCGTTAACACAATTCATGGATGTATAATGCTGATAGCGTTAATCACAAATCATGGATGTATGATTCTCAGACCGTTAACACAATTCATGGATGTATGATTCTCAGACCGTTAACACAATTCATGGATGTGTAATGCTGAGAGCGTTAATTACAATTCATGGATGTATGATTCTCAGACCGTCAACACAATTCATGGATGTATGATACTCAGACGTTTTCACAATTCATGGATGTGTGATACTCAAATCATTATTAACAATTTATGGAACCGTTCTCACAATTCATGGATGTATGATACTCAGACGTTCTCACAATTCATGGATGTATGATTCTCAGACCGTTAACACAATTCATGGATGTATGTTACTCAGATCGTTGTCGCAATTCATGGATGTATAATGCTGAGAGCGTTAATTACAATTCATGGATGTATGATTCTCAGACCGTTAACACAATTCATGGATGTGTGTTACTCAGACCGTTATCGCAATTCATGGATGTATAATGCTGAGAGCGTTAATTACAATTCATGGATGTATGATTCTCAGACCGTTATCACAATTCATGGATGTATGTTACTCAGACCGTTATCAGAATTCATGGATGTATGATCACAATTCATGGATGTATGATTCTCAGACCGTTAACACAATTCATGGATGTATAATGCTGATAGCGTTAATCACAAATCATGGATGTACGATACTCAGACGTTTTCACAATTCACGGATGTATGATTCCCAGACCGTTAACACAATTCATGTTTGCATAATGATGATAGCGTTAATCACAAATCATGGATGCATGATGCTCAGACGTTCTCACAATTCATGGATGTACGATACTCAGACGTTTTCACAATTCATGGATGTGTGATACTCAAATCATTATAACAATTTATGGAACCGTTCTCACAATTCATGGATGTGTGATACTCAGACGTTCTCACAATTCATGGATGTATGATTCTCAGACCGTTAACACAATTCATGGATGTATGTTACTCAGATCGTTGTCGCAATTCATGGATGTATAATGTTGAGAGCGTTGATTACAATTCATGGATGTATGATTCTCAGACCGTTAACACAATTCATGGATGTGTGTTACTCAGACCGTTATCGCAATTCATGGATGTATAATGCTGAGAGCGATATTTACAATTCATGGATGTATGATTCTCAGACCGTTAACACAATTCATGGATGTATGTTACTCAGACCGTTATCAGAATTCATGGATGTATGATCACAAATCATGGATGTATGATTCTCAGACCGTTAACACAATTCATCGATGTATGTTACTCAGACCGTTATCAGAATTCATGGATGTATGATCACAATTCATGGATGTATGATTCTCAGACCGTTAACACAATTCATGGATGTGTGTTACTCAGACCGTTATCGCAATTCATGGATGTATAATGCTGAGAGCGTTAATTACAATTCATGGATGTATGATTCTCAGACCGTCAACACAATTCATGGATGTATGATTCTCAGACCGTTAACACAAATCATGGATGTGTGTTACTCAGACCGTTATTGCAATTCATGGATGTATAATGCTGAGAGCGTAATCAGAATTCATGGATGTATGATCACAATTCATGGATGTATGATTTTCAGACCGTTATCACAATTCATGGATGTATAATGCTGATAGCGTTAATCACAATTCATGGATGTATGATACTCAGCGTTCTCACAATTCATGGATGTATGATTCTCAGACCGTTAACACAATTCATGGATGTATGTTACTCAGACCGTTATCAGAATTCATGGATGTATGATCACAATTCATGGATGTATGATTCTCAGACCGTTAACACAATTCATGGATGTATGTTACTCAGACCGTTATCACAATTCATGGATGTATAATGCTGAGAGCGTTAATCAGAATTCATGGATGTATGATCACAATTCATGGATGTATGATTCTCAGACCGTTATCACAATTCATGGATGTATAATGCTGATAGCGTTAATCACAATTCATGGATGTATGATACTCAGTTTCTCAATTCATGGATGTATGATTCTCAGACCGTTAATCACAATTCATGGATGTATGTTACTCAGACCGTTATCAGAATTCATGGATGTATGATCACAATTCATGGATGTATGATTCTCAGACCGTTAACACAATTCATGGATGTATAATGCTGATAGCGTTAATCACAATTCATGGATGTATGATTCTCAGACCGTTAACACAATTCATGGATGTATGTTACTCAGACCGTTATCGCAATTCATGGATGTATAATGCTGAGAGCGTTAATTACAATTCATGGATGTATGATTCTCAGACCGTTAACACAATTCATGGATGTATGTTACTCAGACCGTTATCACAATTCATGGATGTATAATGCTGAGAGCGTTAATTACAATTCATGGATGTATGATTCTCAGACCGTTATCACAATTCATGGATGTATGTTACTCAGACCGTTATCAGAATTCATGGATGTATGATCACAATTCATGGATGTATGATTCTCAGACCGTTAACACAATTCATGGATGTATAATGCTGATAGCGTTAATCACAAATCATGGATGTACGATACTCAGACGTTTTCACAATTCACGGATGTATGATTCCCAGACCGTTAACACAATTCATGTTTGCATAATGATGATAGCGTTAATCACAAATCATGGATGCATGATGCTCAGACGTTCTCACAATTCATGGATGTACGATACTCAGACGTTTTCACAATTCATGGATGTGTGATACTCAAATCATTATTAACAATTTATGGAACCGTTCTCACAATTCATGGATGTGTGATACTCAGACGTTCTCACAATTCATGGATGTATGATTCTCAGACCGTTAACACAATTCATGGATGTATGTTACTCAGATCGTTGTCGCAATTCATGGATGTATAATGTTGAGAGCGTTGATTACAATTCATGGATGTATGATTCTCAGACCGTTAACACAATTCATGGATGTGTGTTACTCAGACCGTTATCGCAATTCATGGATGTATAATGCTGAGAGCGATATTTACAATTCATGGATGTATGATTCTCAGACCGTTAACACAATTCATGGATGTATGTTACTCAGACCGTTATCAGAATTCATGGATGTATGATCACAAATCATGGATGTATGATTCTCAGACCGTTAACACAATTCATCGATGTATGTTACTCAGACCGTTATCAGAATTCATGGATGTATGATCACAATTCATGGATGTATGATTCTCAGACCGTTAACACAATTCATGGATGTGTGTTACTCAGACCGTTATCGCAATTCATGGATGTATAATGCTGAGAGCGTTAATTACAATTCATGGATGTATGATTCTCAGACCGTCAACACAATTCATGGATGTATGATTCTCAGACCGTTAACACAAATCATGGATGTGTGTTACTCAGACCGTTATTGCAATTCATGGATGTATAATGCTGAGAGCGCTAATCAGAATTCATGGATGTATGATCACAATTCATGGATGTATGATTTTCAGACCGTTATCACAATTCATGGATGTATAATGCTGATAGCGTTAATCACAATTCATGGATGTATGATACTCAGCGTTCTCACAATTCATGGATGTATGATTCTCAGACCGTTAACACAATTCATGGATGTATGTTACTCAGACCGTTATCAGAATTCATGGATGTATGATCACAATTCATGGATGTATGATTCTCAGACCGTTAACACAATTCATGGATGTATAATGCTGATAGCGTTAATCACAAATCATGGATGTATGATTCTCAGACCGTTAACACAATTCATGGATGTATGATTCTCAGACCGTTAACACAATTCATGGATGTAATGCTGAGAGCGTTAATTACAATTCATGGATGTATGATTCTCAGACCGTTAACACAATTCATGGATGTATGATACTCAGACGTTTTCACAATTCATGGATGTGTGATACTCAAATCATTATTAACAATTTATGGAACCGTTCTCACAATTCATGGATGTATGATACTCAGACGTTCTCACAATTCATGGATGTATGATTCTCAGACCGTTAACACAATTCATGGATGTATGCTACTCAGATCGTTGTCGCAATTCATGGATGTATAATGCTGAGAGCGTTAATTACAATTCATGGATGTATGATTCTCAGACCGTTAACACAATTCATGGATGTGTGTTACTCAGACCGTTATCGCAATTCATGGATGTATAATGCTGAGAGCGTTAATTACAATTCATGGATGTATGATTCTCAGACCGTTATCACAATTCATGGATGTATGTTACTCAGACCGTTATCAGAATTCATGGATGTATGATCACAATTCATGGATGTATGATTCTCAGACCGTTAACACAATTCATGGATGTATAATGCTGATAGCGTTAATCACAAATCATGGATGTATGATACTCAGACGTTTCACAATTCATGGATGTATGATTCTCAGACCGTTAACACAATTCATGTTTGCATAATGATGATAGCGTTAATCACAAATCATGGATGCATGATGCTCAGACGTTCTCACAATTCATGGATGTACGATACTCAGACGTTTTCACAATTCATGGATGTGTGATACTCAAATCATTATAAACAATTTATGGAACCGTTCTCACAATTCATGGATGTGTGATACTCAGACGTTCTCACAATTCATGGATGTATGATTCTCAGACCGTTAACACAATTCATGGATGTATGTTACTCAGATCGTTGTCGCAATTCATGGATGTATAATGTTGAGAGCGTTGATTACAATTCATGGATGTATGATTCTCAGACCGTTAACACAATTCATGGATGTGTGTTACTCAGACCGTTATCGCAATTCATGGATGTATAATGCTGAGAGCGATATTTACAATTCATGGATGTATGATTCTCAGACCGTTAACACAATTCATGGATGTATGTTACTCAGACCGTTATCAGAATTCATGGATGTATGATCACAAATCATGGATGTATGATTCTCAGACCGTTAACACAATTCATGGATGTATGTTACTCAGACCGTTATCAGAATTCATGGATGTATGATCACAATTCATGGATGTATGATTCTCAGACCGTTAACACAATTCATGGATGTATAATGCTGAGAGCGTTAATCACAATTCATGGATGTATGATTCTCAGACCGTCAACACAATTCATGGATGTATGATTCTCAGACCGTTAACACAATTCATGGATGTGTGTTACTCAGACCGTTATTGCAATTCATGGATGTATAATGCTGAGAGCGTTAATCACAATTCATGGATGTATGATTTTCAGACCGTTATCACAATTCATGGATGTATAATGCTGATAGCGTTAATCACAATTCATGGATGTATGATACTCAGCGTTCTCACAATTCATGGATGTATGATTCTCAGACCGTTATCAGAATTCATGGATGTATGATCACAATTCATGGATGTATGATTCTCAGACCGTTAACACAATTCATGGATGTATGTTACTCAGACCGTTATCAGAATTCATGGATGTATAATGCTGAGAGCGTTAATTACAATTCATGGATGTATGATTTTCAGACCGTTATCAGAATTCATGGATGTATAATGCTGATAGCGTTAATCACAATTCATGGATGTATGATACTCAGCGTTCTCACAATTCATGGATGTATGATTCTCAGACCGTTATCAGAATTCATGGATGTATGATCACAATTCATGGATGTATGATTCTCAGACCGTTAACACAATTCATGGATGTATGTTACTCAGACCGTTATCAGAATTCATGGATGTATAATGCTGAGAGCGTTAATTACAATTCATGGATGTATGATTTTCAGACCGTTATCAGAATTCATGGATGTATAATGCTGATAGCGTTAATCACAATTCATGGATGTATGATACTCAGCGTTCTCACAATTCATGGATGTATGATTCTCAGACCGTTATCAGAATTCATGGATGTATGATCACAATTCATGGATGTATGATTCTCAGACCGTTAACACAATTCATGGATGTATGTTACTCAGACCGTTATCAGAATTCATGGATGTATGATCACAATTCATGGATGTATGATTCTCAGACCGTTAACACAATTCATGGATGTATAATGCTGATAGCGTTAATCACAATTCATGGATGTATGATTCTCAGACCGTTAACACAATTCATGGATGTATGATTCTCAGACCGTTAACACAATTCATGGATGTATAATGCTGAGAGCGTTAATTACAATTCATGGATGTATGATTCTCAGACCGTTAACACAATTCATGGATGTATGTTACTCAGACCGTTATCAGAATTCATGGATGTATGATCACAAATCATGGATGTATGATTCTCAGACCGTTAACACAATTCATGGATGTATGTTACTCAGACCGTTATCAGAATTCATGGATGTATGATCACAATTCATGGATGTATGATTCTCAGACCGTTAACACAATTCATGGATGTATAATGCTGATAGCGTTAATCACAAATCATGGATGTACGATACTCAGACGTTTTCACAATTCATGGATGTATGATTCCCAGACCGTTAACACAATTCATGTTTGCATAATGATGATAGCGTTAATCACAAATCATGGATGCATGATGCTCAGACGTTCTCACAATTCATGGATGTACGATACTCAGACGTTTTCACAATTCATGGATGTGTGATACTCAAATCATTATTAACAATTTATGGAACCGTTCTCACAATTCATGGATGTGTGATACTCAGACGTTCTCACAATTCATGGATGTATGATTCTCAGACCGTTAACACAATTCATGGATGTGTGTTACTCAGACCGTTATCGCAATTCATGGATGTATAATGCTGAGAGCGTTATTTACAATTCATGGATGTATGATTCTCAGACCGTTAACACAATTCATGGATGTATGTTACTCAGACCGTTATCAGAATTCATGGATGTATGATCACAAATCATGGATGTATGATTCTCAGACCGTTAACACAATTCATGGATGTATGTTACTCAGACCGTTATCAGAATTCATGGATGTATGATCACAATTCATGGATGTATGATTCTCAGACCGTTAACACAATTCATGGATGTGTGTTACTCAGACCGTTATCGCAATTCATGGATGTATAATGCTGAGAGCGTTAATTACAATTCATGGATGTATGATTCTCAGACCGTCAACACAATTCATGGATGTATGATTCTCAGACCGTTAACACAAATCATGGATGTGTGTTACTCAGACCGTTATTGCAATTCATGGATGTATAATGCTGAGAGCGCTAATCAGAATTCATGGATGTATGATCACAATTCATGGATGTATGATACTCAGACCGTTAACACAATTCATGGATGTGTTACTCAGACCGTTATCGCAATTCATGGATGTATAATGCTGAGAGCGTTAATTACAATTCATGGATGTATGATTTTCAGACCGTTATCAGAATTCATGGATGTATAATGCTGATAGCGTTAATCACAATTCATGGATGTATGATACTCAGCGTTCTCACAATTCATGGATGTATGATTCTCAGACCGTTATCAGAATTCATGGATGTATGATCACAATTCATGGATGCATGATTCTCAGACCGTTAACACAATTCATGGATGTATGTTACTCAGACCGTTATCAGAATTCATGGATGTATAATGCTGAGAGCGTTAATTACAATTCATGGATGTATGATTTTCAGACCGTTATCACAATTCATGGATGTATAATGCTGATAGCGTTAATCACAATTCATGGATGTATGATACTCAGACGTTTTCACAATTCATGGATGTGTGATACTCAAATCATTATTAACAATTTATGGAACCGTTCTCACAATTCATGGATGTATGATACTCAGACGTTCTCACAATTCATGGATGTATGATTCTCAGACCGTTAACACAATTCATGGATGTATGTTACTCAGACCGTTATCGCAATTCATGGATGTATAATGCTGAGAGCGTTAATTACAATTCATGGATGTATGATTCTCAGACCGTTAACACAATTCATGGATGTATGTTACTCAGACCGTTATCAGAATTCATGGATGTATGATCACAAATCATGGATGTATGATTCTCAGACCGTTAACACAATTCATGGATGTATGTTACTCAGACCGTTATCAGAATTCATGGATGTATGATCACAATTCATGGATGTATGATTCTCAGACCGTTAACACAATTCATGGATGTGTTACTCAGACCGTTATCGCAATTCATGGATGTATAATGCTGAGAGCGTTAATTACAATTCATGGATGTATGATTCTCAGACCGTTATCACAATTCATGGATGTATAATGCTGATAGCGTTAATCACAATTCATGGATGTATGATACTCAGCGTTCTCACAATTCATGGATGTATGATTCTCAGACCGTTATCACAATTCATGGATGTATGATCACAATTCATGGATGTATGATTCTCAGACCGTTAACACAATTCATGGATGTATGTTACTCAGACCGTTATCACAATTCATGGATGTATAATGCTGAGAGCGTTAATTACAATTCATGGATGTATGATACTCAGACGTTTTCACAATTCATGGATGTGTGATACTCAAATCATTATTAACAATTTATGGAACCGTT
Source organism: Brugia pahangi (assembly GCA_012070555.1). Lineage (NCBI taxonomy): Eukaryota > Metazoa > Nematoda > Chromadorea > Rhabditida > Onchocercidae > Brugia > Brugia pahangi. The sequence continues at coordinate 41,015 of JAAVKF010000048.1, read as the reverse complement.
CTCACAATTCATGGATGTATGATACTCAGACGTTCTCACAATTCATGGATGTATGATTCTCAGACCGTTAACACAATTCATGGATGTATGTTACTCAGACCGTTATCGCAATTCATGGATGTATAATGCTGAGAGCGTTAATTACAATTCATGGATGTATGATTCTCAGACCGTTAACACAATTCATGGATGTATGTTACTCAGACCGTTATCAGAATTCATGGATGTATGATCACAAATCATGGATGTATGATTCTCAGACCGTTAACACAATTCATGGATGTATGTTACTCAGACCGTTATCAGAATTCATGGATGTATGATCACAATTCATGGATGTGTGTTACTCAGACCGTTATCGCAATTCATGGATGTATAATGCTGAGAGCGTTAATTACAATTCATGGATGTATGATTCTCAGACCGTTAACACAATTCATGGATGTATAATGCTGATAGCGTTAATCACAATTCATGGATGTATGATACTCAGACGTTCTCACAATTCATGGATGTATGATTCTCAGACCGTTATCAGAATTCATGGATGTATGATCACAATTCATGGATGTATGATTCTCAGACCGTTAACACAATTCATGGATGTATGTTACTCAGACCGTTATCACAATTCATGGATGTATAATGCTGAGAGCGTTAATTACAATTCATGGATGTATGATTTTCAGACCGTTATCACAATTCATGGATGTATAATGCTGATAGCGTTAATCACAATTCATGGATGTATGATACTCAGACGTTTTCACAATTCATGGATGTATGATACTCAAATCATTATTAACAATTTATGGAACCGTTCTCACAATTCATGGATGTATGATACTCAGACGTTCTCACAATTCATGGATGTATGATTCTCAGACCGTTAACACAATTCATGGATGTATGTTACTCAGACCGTTATCGCAATTCATGGATGTATAATGCTGAGAGCGTTAATTACAATTCATGGATGTATGATTCTCAGACCGTTAACACAATTCATGGATGTATGTTACTCAGACCGTTATCAGAATTCATGGATGTATGATCACAAATCATGGATGTATGATTCTCAGACCGTTAACACAATTCATGGATGTATGTTACTCAGACCGTTATCAGAATTCATGGATGTATGATCACAATTCATGGATGTATGATTCTCAGACCGTTAACACAATTCATGGATGTGTGTTACTCAGACCGTTATCGCAATTCATGGATGTATAATGCTGAGAGCGTTAATTACAATTCATGGATGTATGATTCTCAGACCGTTAACACAATTCATGGATGTATGATTCTCAGACCGTTAACACAATTCATGGATGTGTGTTACTCAGACCGTTATTGCAATTCATGGATGTATAATGCTGAGAGCGTTAATCACAATTCATGGATGTATGATTTTCAGACCGTTATCAGAATTCATGGATGTATAATGCTGATAGCGTTAATCACAATTCATGGATGTATGATACTCAGCGTTCTCACAATTCATGGATGTATGATTCTCAGACCGTTATCAGAATTCATGGATGTATGATCACAATTCATGGATGTATGATTCTCAGACCGTTAACACAATTCATGGATGTATGTTACTCAGACCGTTATCAGAATTCATGGATGTATAATGCTGAGAGCGTTAATTACAATTCATGGATGTATGATTTTCAGACCGTTATCACAATTCATGGATGTATAATGCTGATAGCGTTAATCACAATTCATGGATGTATGATACTCAGACGTTCTCACAATTCATGGATGTATGATTCTCAGACCGTTATCAGAATTCATGGATGTATGATCACAATTCATGGATGTATGATTCTCAGACCGTTAACACAATTCATGGATGTATGTTACTCAGACCGTTATCAGAATTCATGGATGTATGATCACAATTCATGGATGTATGATTCTCAGACCGTTAACACAATTCATGGATGTATAATGCTGATAGCGTTAATCACAATTCATGGATGTATGATTCTCAGACCGTTAACACAATTCATGGATGTATGATTCTCAGACCGTTAACACAATTCATGGATGTATAATGCTGAGAGCGTTAATTACAATTCATGGATGTATGATTCTCAGACCGTTAACACAATTCATGGATGTATGTTACTCAGACCGTTATCAGAATTCATGGATGTATGATCACAAATCATGGATGTATGATTCTCAGACCGTTAACACAATTCATCGATGTATGTTACTCAGACCGTTATCAGAATTCATGGATGTATGATCACAATTCATGGATGTATGATTCTCAGACCGTTAACACAATTCATGGATGTATAATGCTGATAGCGTTAATCACAAATCATGGATGTACGATACTCAGACGTTTTCACAATTCATGGATGTATGATTCCCAGACCGTTAACACAATTCATGTTTGCATAATGATGATAGCGTTAATCACAAATCATGGATGCATGATGCTCAGACGTTCTCACAATTCATGGATGTACGATACTCAGACGTTTTCACAATTCATGGATGTGTGATACTCAAATCATTATTAACAATTTATGGAACCGTTCTCACAATTCATGGATGTGTGATACTCAGACGTTCTCACAATTCATGGATGTATGATTCTCAGACCGTTAACACAATTCATGGATGTGTGTTACTCAGACCGTTATCGCAATTCATGGATGTATAATGCTGAGAGCGTTATTTACAATTCATGGATGTATGATTCTCAGACCGTTAACACAATTCATGGATGTATGTTACTCAGACCGTTATCAGAATTCATGGATGTATGATCACAAATCATGGATGTATGATTCTCAGACCGTTAACACAATTCATGGATGTATGTTACTCAGACCGTTATCAGAATTCATGGATGTATGATCACAATTCATGGATGTATGATTCTCAGACCGTTAACACAATTCATGGATGTGTGTTACTCAGACCGTTATCGCAATTCATGGATGTATAATGCTGAGAGCGTTAATTACAATTCATGGATGTATGATTCTCAGACCGTTAACACAATTCATGGATGTATGATTCTCAGACCGTTAACACAAATCATGGATGTGTGTTACTCAGACCGTTATTGCAATTCATGGATGTATAATGCTGAGAGCGCTAATCAGAATTCATGGATGTATGATCACAATTCATGGATGTATGATACTCAGACCGTTAACACAATTCATGGATGTGTTACTCAGACCGTTATCGCAATTCATGGATGTATAATGCTGAGAGCGTTAATTACAATTCATGGATGTATGATTTTCAGACCGTTATCAGAATTCATGGATGTATAATGCTGATAGCGTTAATCACAATTCATGGATGTATGATACTCAGCGTTCTCACAATTCATGGATGTATGATTCTCAGACCGTTATCAGAATTCATGGATGTATGATCACAATTCATGGATGTATGATTCTCAGACCGTTAACACAATTCATGGATGTATGTTACTCAGACCGTTATCAGAATTCATGGATGTATAATGCTGAGAGCGTTAATTACAATTCATGGATGTATGATTTTCAGACCGTTATCACAATTCATGGATGTATAATGCTGATAGCGTTAATCACAATTCATGGATGTATGATACTCAGCGTTCTCACAATTCATGGATGTATGATTCTCAGACCGTTATCAGAATTCATGGATGTATGATCACAATTCATGGATGCATGATTCTCAGACCGTTAACACAATTCATGGATGTATGTTACTCAGACCGTTATCAGAATTCATGGATGTATAATGCTGAGAGCGTTAATTACAATTCATGGATGTATGATTTTCAGACCGTTATCACAATTCATGGATGTATAATGCTGATAGCGTTAATCACAATTCATGGATGTATGATACTCAGCGTTCTCACAATTCATGGATGTATGATTCTCAGACCGTTATCAGAATTCATGGATGTATGATCACAATTCATGGATGTATGATTCTCAGACCGTTAACACAATTCATGGATGTATGTTACTCAGACCGTTATCAGAATTCATGGATGTATGATCACAATTCATGGATGTATGATTCTCAGACCGTTAACACAATTCATGGATGTATAATGCTGATAGCGTTAATCACAATTCATGGATGTATGATTCTCAGACCGTTAACACAATTCATGGATGTATGATTCTCAGACCGTTAACACAATTCATGGATGTGTAATGCTGAGAGCGTTAATTACAATTCATGGATGTATGATTCTCAGACCGTTAACACAATTCATGGATGTATGTTACTCAGACCGTTATCAGAATTCATGGATGTATGATCACAATTCATGGATGTATGATTCTCAGACCGTTAACACAATTCATGGATGTGTGTTACTCAGACCGTTATCACAATTCATGGATGTATAATGCTGAGAGCGTTAATTACAATTCATGGATGTATGATTCTCAGACCGTTAACACAATTCATGGATGTATGATTCTCAGACCGTTAACACAATTCATGGATGTGTGTTACTCAGACCGTTATTGCAATTCATGGATGTATAATGCTGAGAGCGTTAATCAGAATTCATGGATGTATGATCACAATTCATGGATGTATGATTCTCAGACCGTTAACACAATTCATGGATGTATAATGCTGAGAGCGTTAATCACAATTCATGGATGTATGTTACTCAGACCGTTATCACAATTCATGGATGTATAATGCTGAGAGCGTTAATTACAATTCATGGATGTATGATTCTCAGACCGTTAACACAATTCATGGATGTATGTTACTCAGACCGTTATCAGAATTCATGGATGTATGATCACAATTCATGGATGTATGATTCTCAGACCGTTAACACAATTCATGGATGTATAATGCTGATAGCGTTAATCACAAATCATGGATGTACGATACTCAGACGTTTTCACAATTCATGGATGTATGATTCCCAGACCGTTAACACAATTCATGTTTGCATAATGATGATAGCGTTAATCACAAATCATGGATGCATGATGCTCAGACGTTCTCACAATTCATGGATGTACGATACTCAGACGTTTTCACAATTCATGGATGTGTGATACTCAAATCATTATTAACAATTTATGGAACCGTTCTCACAATTCATGGATGTGTGATACTCAGACGTTCTCACAATTCATGGATGTATGATTCTCAGACCGTTAACACAATTCATGGATGTATGTTACTCAGATCGTTGTCGCAATTCATGGATGTATAATGTTGAGAGCGTTGATTACAATTCATGGATGTATGATTCTCAGACCGTTAACACAATTCATGGATGTGTGTTACTCAGACCGTTATCGCAATTCATGGATGTATAATGCTGAGAGCGTTATTTACAATTCATGGATGTATGATTCTCAGACCGTTAACACAATTCATGGATGTATGTTACTCAGACCGTTATCAGAATTCATGGATGTATGATCACAAATCATGGATGTATGATTCTCAGACCGTTAACACAATTCATGGATGTATGTTACTCAGACCGTTATCAGAATTCATGGATGTATGATCACAATTCATGGATGTATGATTCTCAGACCGTTAACACAATTCATGGATGTGTGTTACTCAGACCGTTATCGCAATTCATGGATGTATAATGCTGAGAGCGTTAATTACAATTCATGGATGTATGATTCTCAGACCGTTAACACAATTCATGGATGTATGATTCTCAGACCGTTAACACAAATCATGGATGTGTGTTACTCAGACCGTTATTGCAATTCATGGATGTATAATGCTGAGAGCGCTAATCAGAATTCATGGATGTATGATCACAATTCATGGATGTATGATTTTCAGACCGTTATCACAATTCATGGATGTATAATGCTGAGAGCGTTAATCACAATTCATGGATGTATGATACTCAGTCCGTTATTCACAATTCATGGATGTATGATTCTCAGACCGTTAACACAATTCATGGATGTATGTTACTCAGACCGTTATCAGAATTCATGGATGTATGATCACAATTCATGGATGTATGATTCTCAGACCGTTAACACAATTCATGGATGTATAATGCTGATAGCGTTAATCACAAATCATGGATGTATGATTCTCAGACCGTTAACACAATTCATGGATGTATGATTCTCAGACCGTTAACACAATTCATGGATGTATAATGCTGAGAGCGTTAATTACAATTCATGGATGTATGATTCTCAGACCGTCAACACAATTCATGGATGTATGATACTCAGACGTTTTCACAATTCATGGATGTGTGATACTCAAATCATTATTAACAATTTATGGAACCGTTCTCACAATTCATGGATGTATGATACTCAGACGTTCTCACAATTCATGGATGTATGATTCTCAGACCGTTAACACAATTCATGGATGTATGATACTCAGATCGTTGTCGCAATTCATGGATGTATAATGCTGAGAGCGTTAATTACAATTCATGGATGTATGATTCTCAGACCGTTAACACAATTCATGGATGTGTGTTACTCAGACCGTTATCGCAATTCATGGATGTATAATGCTGAGAGCGTTAATCACAATTCATGGATGTATGTTACTCAGACCGTTATCAGAATTCATGGATGTATGATCACAATTCATGGATGTATGATTCTCAGACCGTTAACACAATTCATGGATGTATAATGCTGATAGCGTTAATCACAAATCATGGATGTATGATACTCAGACGTTTTCACAATTCATGGATGTATGATTCTCAGACCGTTAACACAATTCATGTTTGCATAATGATGATAGCGTTAATCACAAATCATGGATGCATGATGCTCAGACGTTCTCACAATTCATGGATGTATGATACTCAGACGTTTTCACAATTCATGGATGTGTGATACTCAAATCATTATAAACAATTTATGGAACCGTTCTCACAATTCATGGATGTGTGATACTCAGACGTTCTCACAATTCATGGATGTATGATTCTCAGACCGTTAACACAATTCATGGATGTATGTTACTCAGATCGTTGTCGCAATTCATGGATGTATAATGCTGAGAGCGTTGATTACAATTCATGGATGTATGATTCTCAGACCGTTAACACAATTCATGGATGTGTGTTACTCAGACCGTTATCGCAATTCATGGATGTATAATGCTGAGAGCGTTATTTACAATTCATGGATGTATGATTCTCAGACCGTTAACACAATTCATGGATGTATGTTACTCAGACCGTTATCAGAATTCATGGATGTATGATCACAAATCATGGATGTATGATTCTCAGACCGTTAACACAATTCATGGATGTATGTTACTCAGACCGTTATCAGAATTCATGGATGTATGATCACAATTCATGGATGTATGATTCTCAGACCGTTAACACAATTCATGGATGTATAATGCTGATAGCGTTAATCACAAATCATGGATGTATGATACTCAGACGTTTCACAATTCATGGATGTATGATTCTCAGACCGTTAACACAATTCATGTTTGCATAATGATGATAGCGTTAATCACAAATCATGGATGTATGATGCTCAGACGTTCTCACAATTCATGGATGTACGATACTCAGACGTTTTCACAATTCATGGATGTATGATTCCAGACCGTTAACACAATTCATGGATGCATAATGATGATAGCGTTAATCACAATTCATGGATGTATGATGCTCAGACGTTCTCACAATTCATGGATGTATGATACTCAGACGTTTTCACAATTCATGGATGTGTGATACTCAAATCATTATTAACAATTTATGGAACCGTTCTCACAATTCATGGATGTGTGATACTCAGACGTTCTCACAATTCATGGATGTATGATTCTCAGACCGTTAACACAATTCATGGATGTATGTTACTCAGACCGTTATCGCAATTCATGGATGTATAATGCTGAGAGCGTTGATTACAATTCATGGATGTATGATTCTCAGACCGTTAACACAATTCATGGATGTATGTTACTCAGACCGTTATCAGAATTCATGGATGTATGATCACAAATCATGGATGTATGATTCTCAGACCGTTAACACAATTCATGGATGTATGTTACTCAGACCGTTATCAGAATTCATGGATGTATGATCACAATTCATGGATGTATGATTCTCAGACCGTTAACACAATTCATGGATGTGTTACTCAGACCGTTATCGCAATTCATGGATGTATAATGCTGAGAGCGTTAATTACAATTCATGGATGTATGATTCTCAGACCGTTAACACAATTCATGGATGTATGATTCTCAGACCGTTAACACAAATCATGGATGTGTGTTACTCAGACCGTTATTGCAATTCATGGATGTATAATGCTGAGAGCGTTAATCACAATTCATGGATGTATGATTTTCAGACCGTTATCAGAATTCATGGATGTATAATGCTGATAGCGTTAATCACAATTCATGGATGTATGATACTCAGCGTTCTCACAATTCATGGATGTATGATTCTCAGACCGTTATCAGAATTCATGGATGTATGATCACAATTCATGGATGTATGATTCTCAGACCGTTAACACAATTCATGGATGTATAATGATGATAGCGTTAATCACAATTCATGGATGTATGATTCTCAGACCGTTAACACAATTCATGGATGTATGATTCTCAGACCGTTAACACAATTCATGGATGTAATGCTGAGAGCGTTAATTACAATTCATGGATGTATGATTCTCAGACCGTTAACACAATTCATGGATGTATGATACTCAGACGTTATCACAATTCATGGATGTGTGATACTCAAATCATTATTAACAATTTATGGAACCGTTCTCACAATTCATGGATGTATGATACTCAGACGTTCTCACAATTCATGGATGTATGATTCTCAGACCGTTAACACAATTCATGGATGTATGTTACTCAGATCGTTATCGCAATTCATGGATGTATAATGCTGAGAGCGTTAATTACAATTCATGGATGTATGATTCTCAGACCGTTAACACAATTCATGGATGTGTGTTACTCAGACCGTTATCGCAATTCATGGATGTATAATGCTGAGAGCGTTAATTACAATTCATGGATGTATGATTCTCAGACCGTTAACACAATTCATGGATGTATGTTACTCAGACCGTTATCAGAATTCATGGATGTATGATCACAATTCATGGATGTATGATTCTCAGACCGTTAACACAATTCATGGATGTATAATGCTGATAGCGTTAATCACAAATCATGGATGTATGATACTCAGACGTTTTCACAATTCATGGATGTATGATTCTCAGACCGTTAACACAATTCATGTTTGTATAATGATGATAGCGTTAATCACAAATCATGGATGCATGATGCTCAGACGTTCTCACAATTCATGGATGTACGATACTCAGACGTTTTCACAATTCATGGATGTGTGATACTCAAATCATTATTAACAATTTATGGAACCGTTCTCACAATTCATGGATGTGTGATACTCAGACGTTCTCACAATTCATGGATGTATGATTCTCAGACCGTTAACACAATTCATGGATGTATGTTACTCAGATCGTTGTCGCAATTCATGGATGTATAATGCTGAGAGCGTTAATTACAATTCATGGATGTATGATTCTCAGACCGTTAACACAATTCATGGATGTGTGTTACTCAGACCGTTATCGCAATTCATGGATGTATAATGCTGAGAGCGTTATTTACAATTCATGGATGTATGATTCTCAGACCGTTAACACAATTCATGGATGTATGTTACTCAGACCGTTATCAGAATTCATGGATGTATGATCACAAATCATGGATGTATGATTCTCAGACCGTTAACACAATTCATCGATGTATGTTACTCAGACCGTTATCAGAATTCATGGATGTATGATCACAATTCATGGATGTATGATTCTCAGACCGTTAACACAATTCATGGATGTATAATGCTGATAGCGTTAATCACAAATCATGGATGTATGATACTCAGACGTTTCACAATTCATGGATGTATGATTCCCAGACCGTTAACACAATTCATGTTTGCATAATGATGATAGCGTTAATCACAAATCATGGATGTATGATGCTCAGACGTTCTCACAATTCATGGATGTACGATACTCAGACGTTTTCACAATTCATGGATGTATGATTCTCAGACCGTTAACACAATTCATGTTTGCATAATGATGATAGCGTTAATCACAATTCATGGATGTATGATGCTCAGACGTTCTCACAATTCATGGATGTATGATACTCAGACGTTTTCACAATTCATGGATGTGATACTCAAATCATTATTAACAATTTATGGAACCGTTCTCACAATTCATGGATGTATGATACTCAGACGTTCTCACAATTCATGGATGTATGATTCTCAGACCGTTAACACAATTCATGGATGTATGTTACTCAGACCGTTATCGCAATTCATGGATGTATAATGCTGAGAGCGTTATTACAATTCATGGATGTATGATTCTCAGACCGTTAACACAATTCATGGATGTATGTTACTCAGACCGTTATCAGAATTCATGGATGTATGATCACAATCATGGATGTATGATTCTCAGACCGTTAACACAATTCATGGATGTATGTTACTCAGACCGTTATCAGAATTCATGGATGTATGATCACAATTCATGGATGTATGATTCTCAGACCGTTAACACAATTCATGGATGTGTGTTACTCAGACCGTTATCGCAATTCATGGATGTATAATGCTGAGAGCGTTAATTACAATTCATGGATGTATGATTCTCAGACCGTCAACACAATTCATGGATGTATGATTCTCAGACCGTTAACACAATTCATGGATGTGTGTTACTCAGACCGTTATTGCAATTCATGGATGTATAATGCTGAGAGCGTTAATCACAATTCATGGATGTATGATTTTCAGACCGTTATCACAATTCATGGATGTATAATGCTGATAGCGTTAATCACAATTCATGGATGTATGATACTCAGCGTTCTCACAATTCATGGATGTATGATTCTCAGACCGTTATCAGAATTCATGGATGTATGATCACAATTCATGGATGTATGATTCTCAGACCGTTAACACAATTCATGGATGTATGTTACTCAGACCGTTATCAGAATTCATGGATGTATAATGCTGAGAGCGTTAATTACAATTCATGGATGTATGATTTTCAGACCGTTATCACAATTCATGGATGTATAATGCTGATAGCGTTAATCACAATTCATGGATGTATGATACTCAGCGTTCTCACAATTCATGGATGTATGATTCTCAGACCGTTATCAGAATTCATGGATGTATGATCACAATTCATGGATGCATGATTCTCAGACCGTTAACACAATTCATGGATGTATGTTACTCAGACCGTTATCAGAATTCATGGATGTATGATCACAATTCATGGATGTATGATTCTCAGACCGTTAACACAATTCATGGATGTATAATGCTGATAGCGTTAATCACAAATCATGGATGTATGATTCTCAGACCGTTAACACAATTCATGGATGTATGATTCTCAGACCGTTAACACAATTCATGGATGTATAATGCTGAGAGCGTTAATTACAATTCATGGATGTATGATTCTCAGACCGTTAACACAATTCATGGATGTATGTTACTCAGACCGTTATCAGAATTCATGGATGTATGATCACAATTCATGGATGTATGATTCTCAGACCGTTAACACAATTCATGGATGTGTGTTACTCAGACCGTTATCGCAATTCATGGATGTATAATGCTGAGAGCGTTAATTACAATTCATGGATGTATGATTCTCAGACCGTTAACACAATTCATGGATGTATGATTCTCAGACCGTTAACACAATTCATGGATGTATGTTACTCAGACCGTTATTACAATTCATGGATGTATAATGCTGAGAGCGTTAATCACAATTCATGGATGTATGATCACAATTCATGGATGTATGATTCTCAGACCGTTAACACAATTCATGGATGTATAATGCTGAGAGCGTTAATCACAATTCATGGATGTATGTTACTCAGACCGTTATCACAATTCATGGATGTATAATGCTGAGAGCGTTAATTACAATTCATGGATGTATGATTCTCAGACCGTTATCACAATTCATGGATGTATGTTACTCAGACCGTTATCAGAATTCATGGATGTATGATCACAATTCATGGATGTATGATTCTCAGACCGTTAACACAATTCATGGATGTATAATGCTGATAGCGTTAATCACAAATCATGGATGTACGATACTCAGACGTTTTCACAATTCATGGATGTATGATTCCCAGACCGTTAACACAATTCATGTTTGCATAATGATGATAGCGTTAATCACAAATCATGGATGCATGATGCTCAGACGTTCTCACAATTCATGGATGTACGATACTCAGACGTTTTCACAATTCATGGATGTGTGATACTCAAATCATTATAACAATTTATGGAACCGTTCTCACAATTCATGGATGTGTGATACTCAGACGTTCTCACAATTCATGGATGTATGATTCTCAGACCGTTAACACAATTCATGGATGTATGTTACTCAGATCGTTGTCGCAATTCATGGATGTATAATGTTGAGAGCGTTGATTACAATTCATGGATGTATGATTCTCAGACCGTTAACACAATTCATGGATGTGTGTTACTCAGACCGTTATCGCAATTCATGGATGTATAATGCTGAGAGCGATATTTACAATTCATGGATGTATGATTCTCAGACCGTTAACACAATTCATGGATGTATGTTACTCAGACCGTTATCAGAATTCATGGATGTATGATCACAAATCATGGATGTATGATTCTCAGACCGTTAACACAATTCATCGATGTATGTTACTCAGACCGTTATCAGAATTCATGGATGTATGATCACAATTCATGGATGTATGATTCTCAGACCGTTAACACAATTCATGGATGTGTGTTACTCAACCGTTATCGCAATTCATGGATGTATAATGCTGAGAGCGTTAATTACAATTCATGGATGTATGATTCTCAGACCGTCAACACAATTCATGGATGTATGATTCTCAGACCGTTAACACAAATCATGGATGTGTGTTACTCAGACCGTTATTGCAATTCATGGATGTATAATGCTGAGAGCGCTAATCAGAATTCATGGATGTATGATCACAATTCATGGATGTATGATTTTCAGACCGTTAACACAATTCATGGATGTATAATGCTGAGAGCGTTAATCACAATTCATGGATGTATGTTACTCAGACCGTTATCACAATTCATGGATGTATAATGCTGAGAGCGTTAATCACAATTCATGGATGTATGATTCTCAGACCGTTATCACAATTCATGGATGTATGTTACTCAGACCGTTATCAGAATTCATGGATGTATGATCACAATTCATGGATGTATGATTCTCAGACCGTTAACACAATTCATGGATGTATAATGCTGATAGCGTTAATCACAAATCATGGATGTACGATACTCAGACGTTTTCACAATTCACGGATGTATGATTCCCAGACCGTTAACACAATTCATGTTTGCATAATGATGATAGCGTTAATCACAAATCATGGATGCATGATGCTCAGACGTTCTCACAATTCATGGATGTACGATACTCAGACGTTTTCACAATTCATGGATGTGTGATACTCAAATCATTATTAACAATTTATGGAACCGTTCTCACAATTCATGGATGTGTGATACTCAGACGTTCTCACAATTCATGGATGTATGATTCTCAGACCGTTAACACAATTCATGGATGTATGTTACTCAGATCGTTGTCGCAATTCATGGATGTATAATGCTGAGAGCGTTGATTACAATTCATGGATGTATGATTCTCAGACCGTTAACACAATTCATGGATGTGTGTTACTCAGACCGTTATCGCAATTCATGGATGTATAATGCTGAGAGCGATATTTACAATTCATGGATGTATGATTCTCAGACCGTTAACACAATTCATGGATGTATGTTACTCAGACCGTTATCAGAATTCATGGATGTATGATCACAAATCATGGATGTATGATTCTCAGACCGTTAACACAATTCATCGATGTATGTTACTCAGACCGTTATCAGAATTCATGGATGTATGATCACAATTCATGGATGTATGATTCTCAGACCGTTAACACAATTCATGGATGTGTGTTACTCAGACCGTTATCGCAATTCATGGATGTATAATGCTGAGAGCGTTAATTACAATTCATGGATGTATGATTCTCAGACCAACACAATTCATGGATGTATGATTCTCAGACCGTTAACACAAATCATGGATGTGTGTTACTCAGACCGTTATTGCAATTCATGGATGTATAATGCTGAGAGCGCTAATCAGAATTCATGGATGTATGATCACAATTCATGGATGTATGATTTTCAGACCGTTATCACAATTCATGGATGTATAATGCTGATAGCGTTAATCACAATTCATGGATGTATGATACTCAGCGTTCTCACAATTCATGGATGTATGATTCTCAGACCGTTAACACAATTCATGGATGTATGTTACTCAGACCGTTATCAGAATTCATGGATGTATGATCACAATTCATGGATGTATGATTCTCAGACCGTTAACACAATTCATGGATGTATAATGCTGATAGCGTTAATCACAATTCATGGATGTATGATTCTCAGACCGTTAACACAATTCATGGATGTATGATTCTCAGACCGTTAACACAATTCATGGATGTAATGCTGAGAGCGTTAATTACAATTCATGGATGTATGATTCTCAGACCGTTAACACAATTCATGGATGTATGATACTCAGACGTTTTCACAATTCATGGATGTATGATACTCAAATCATTATTAACAATTTATGGAACCGTTCTCACAATTCATGGATGTATGATACTCAGACGTTCTCACAATTCATGGATGTATGATTCTCAGACCGTTAACACAATTCATGGATGTATGTTACTCAGATCGTTATCGCAATTCATGGATGTATAATGCTGAGAGCGTTAATTACAATTCATGGATGTATGATTCTCAGACCGTTAACACAATTCATGGATGTGTGTTACTCAGACCGTTATCGCAATTCATGGATGTATAATGCTGAGAGCGTTAATTACAATTCATGGATGTATGATTCTCAGACCGTTATCACAATTCATGGATGTATGTTACTCAGACCGTTATCAGAATTCATGGATGTATGATCACAATTCATGGATGTATGATTCTCAGACCGTTAACACAATTCATGGATGTATAATGCTGATAGCGTTAATCACAAATCATGGATGTATGATACTCAGACGTTTTCACAATTCATGGATGTATGATTCCAGACCGTTAACACAATTCATGTTTGCATAATGATGATAGCGTTAATCACAAATCATGGATGTATGATGCTCAGACGTTCTCACAATTCATGGATGTACGATACTCAGACGTTTTCACAATTCATGGATGTGTGATACTCAAATCATTATTAACAATTTATGGAACCGTTCTCACAATTCATGGATGTGTGATACTCAGACGTTCTCACAATTCATGGATGTATGATTCTCAGACCGTTAACACAATTCATGGATGTATGTTACTCAGATCGTTGTCGCAATTCATGGATGTATAATGTTGAGAGCGTTGATTACAATTCATGGATGTATGATTCTCAGACCGTTAACACAATTCATGGATGTGTTACTCAGACCGTTATCGCAATTCATGGATGTATAATGCTGAGAGCGATATTTACAATTCATGGATGTATGATTCTCAGACCGTTAACACAATTCATGGATGTATGTTACTCAGACCGTTATCAGAATTCATGGATGTATGATCACAAATCATGGATGTATGATTCTCAGACCGTTAACACAATTCATGGATGTATGTTACTCAGACCGTTATCAGAATTCATGGATGTATGATCACAATTCATGGATGTATGATTCTCAGACCGTTAACACAATTCATGGATGTGTTACTCAGACCGTTATCGCAATTCATGGATGTATAATGCTGAGAGCGTTAATTACAATTCATGGATGTATGATTCTCAGACCGTTAACACAATTCATGGATGTATGATTCTCAGACCGTTAACACAAATCATGGATGTGTGTTACTCAGACCGTTATTGCAATTCATGGATGTATAATGCTGAGAGCGCTAATCAGAATTCATGGATGTATGATCACAATTCATGGATGTATGATTTTCAGACCGTTATCACAATTCATGGATGTATAATGCTGAGAGCGTTAATCACAATTCATGGATGTATGTTACTCAGACCGTTATCACAATTCATGGATGTATAATGCTGAGAGCGTTAATCACAATTCATGGATGTATGATTCTCAGACCGTTAACACAATTCATGGATGTATGTTACTCAGACCGTTATCAGAATTCATGGATGTATGATCACAATTCATGGATGTATGATTCTCAGACCGTTAACACAATTCATGGATGTATAATGCTGATAGCGTTAATCACAAATCATGGATGTATGATACTCAGACGTTTTCACAATTCATGGATGTATGATTCTCAGACCGTTAACACAATTCATGGATGTATAATGATGATAGCGTTAATCACAATTCATGGATGTATGATGCTCAGACGTTCTCACAATTCATGGATGTATGATACTCAGACGTTTTCACAATTCATGGATGTGTGATACTCAAATCATTATAAACAATTTATGGAACCGTTCTCACAATTCATGGATGTGATACTCAGACGTTCTCACAATTCATGGATGTATGATTCTCAGACCGTTAACACAATTCATGGATGTATGTTACTCAGATCGTTATCGCAATTCATGGATGTATAATGCTGAGAGCGTTATTACAATTCATGGATGTATGATTCTCAGACCGTTAACACAATTCATGGATGTGTGTTACTCAGACCGTTATCGCAATTCATGGATGTATAATGCTGAGAGCGTTATTTACAATTCATGGATGTATGATTCTCAGACCGTTAACACAATTCATGGATGTATGTTACTCAGACCGTTATCAGAATTCATGGATGTATGATCACAAATCATGGATGTATGATTCTCAGACCGTTAACACAATTCATGGATGTATGTTACTCAGACCGTTATCAGAATTCATGGATGTATGATCACAATTCATGGATGTATGATTCTCAGACCGTTAACACAATTCATGGATGTGTTACTCAGACCGTTATCACAATTCATGGATGTATAATGCTGAGAGCGTTAATTACAATTCATGGATGTATGATTCTCAGACCGTTAACACAATTCATGGATGTATGATTCTCAGACCGTTAACACAAATCATGGATGTGTTACTCAGACCGTTATTGCAATTCATGGATGTATAATGCTGAGAGCGTAATCACAATTCATGGATGTATGATCACAATTCATGGATGTATGATTTTCAGACCGTTAACACAATTCATGGATGTATAATGCTGAGAGCGTTAATCACAATTCATGGATGTATGTTACTCAGACCGTTATCACAATTCATGGATGTATAATGCTGAGCGTTAATCACAATTCATGGATGTATGATTCTCAGACCGTTAACACAATTCATGGATGTATGTTACTCAGACCGTTATCAGAATTCATGGATGTATGATCACAATTCATGGATGTATGATTCTCAGACCGTTAACACAATTCATGGATGTATAATGCTGATAGCGTTAATCACAAATCATGGATGTACGATACTCAGACGTTTTCACAATTCATGGATGTATGATTCCCAGACCGTTAACACAATTCATGTTTGCATAATGATGATAGCGTTAATCACAAATCATGGATGCATGATGCTCAGACGTTCTCACAATTCATGGATGTACGATACTCAGACGTTTTCACAATTCATGGATGTGTGATACTCAAATCATTATTAACAATTTATGGAACCGTTCTCACAATTCATGGATGTGTGATACTCAGACGTTCTCACAATTCATGGATGTATGATTCTCAGACCGTTAACACAATTCATGGATGTATGTTACTCAGATCGTTGTCGCAATTCATGGATGTATAATGTTGAGAGCGTTGATTACAATTCATGGATGTATGATTCTCAGACCGTTAACACAATTCATGGATGTGTGTTACTCAGACCGTTATCGCAATTCATGGATGTATAATGCTGAGAGCGATATTTACAATTCATGGATGTATGATTCTCAGACCGTTAACACAATTCATGGATGTATGTTACTCAGACCGTTATCAGAATTCATGGATGTATGATCACAAATCATGGATGTATGATTCTCAGACCGTTAACACAATTCATCGATGTATGTTACTCAGACCGTTATCAGAATTCATGGATGTATGATCACAATTCATGGATGTATGATTCTCAGACCGTTAACACAATTCATGGATGTGTGTTACTCAGACCGTTATCGCAATTCATGGATGTATAATGCTGAGAGCGTTAATTACAATTCATGGATGTATGATTCTCAGACCGTCAACACAATTCATGGATGTATGATTCTCAGACCGTTAACACAAATCATGGATGTGTGTTACTCAGACCGTTATTGCAATTCATGGATGTATAATGCTGAGAGCGCTAATCAGAATTCATGGATGTATGATCACAATTCATGGATGTATGATTTTCAGACCGTTATCACAATTCATGGATGTATAATGCTGAGAGCGTTAATCACAATTCATGGATGTATGATACTCAGCGTTCTCACAATTCATGGATGTATGATTCTCAGACCGTTAACACAATTCATGGATGTATGTTACTCAGACCGTTATCAGAATTCATGGATGTATGATCACAATTCATGGATGTATGATTCTCAGACCGTTAACACAATTCATGGATGTATAATGCTGATAGCGTTAATCACAAATCATGGATGTATGATTCTCAGACCGTTAACACAATTCATGGATGTATGATTCTCAGACCGTTAACACAATTCATGGATGTGTAATGCTGAGAGCGTTAATTACAATTCATGGATGTATGATTCTCAGACCGTCAACACAATTCATGGATGTATGATACTCAGACGTTTTCACAATTCATGGATGTGTGATACTCAAATCATTATTAACAATTTATGGAACCGTTCTCACAATTCATGGATGTATGATACTCAGACGTTCTCACAATTCATGGATGTATGATTCTCAGACCGTTAACACAATTCATGGATGTATGCTACTCAGATCGTTGTCGCAATTCATGGATGTATAATGCTGAGAGCGTTAATTACAATTCATGGATGTATGATTCTCAGACCGTTAACACAATTCATGGATGTGTGTTACTCAGACCGTTATCGCAATTCATGGATGTATAATGCTGAGAGCGTTAATTACAATTCATGGATGTATGATTCTCAGACCGTTATCACAATTCATGGATGTATGTTACTCAGACCGTTATCAGAATTCATGGATGTATGATCACAATTCATGGATGTATGATTCTCAGACCGTTAACACAATTCATGGATGTATAATGCTGATAGCGTTAATCACAAATCATGGATGTACGATACTCAGACGTTTTCACAATTCACGGATGTATGATTCCCAGACCGTTAACACAATTCATGTTTGCATAATGATGATAGCGTTAATCACAAATCATGGATGCATGATGCTCAGACGTTCTCACAATTCATGGATGTACGATACTCAGACGTTTTCACAATTCATGGATGTGTGATACTCAAATCATTATTAACAATTTATGGAACCGTTCTCACAATTCATGGATGTGTGATACTCAGACGTTCTCACAATTCATGGATGTATGATTCTCAGACCGTTAACACAATTCATGGATGTATGTTACTCAGATCGTTGTCGCAATTCATGGATGTATAATGTTGAGAGCGTTGATTACAATTCATGGATGTATGATTCTCAGACCGTTAACACAATTCATGGATGTGTGTTACTCAGACCGTTATCGCAATTCATGGATGTATAATGCTGAGAGCGATATTTACAATTCATGGATGTATGATTCTCAGACCGTTAACACAATTCATGGATGTATGTTACTCAGACCGTTATCAGAATTCATGGATGTATGATCACAAATCATGGATGTATGATTCTCAGACCGTTAACACAATTCATCGATGTATGTTACTCAGACCGTTATCAGAATTCATGGATGTATGATCACAATTCATGGATGTATGATTCTCAGACCGTTAACACAATTCATGGATGTGTGTTACTCAGACCGTTATCGCAATTCATGGATGTATAATGCTGAGAGCGTTAATTACAATTCATGGATGTATGATTCTCAGACCGTCAACACAATTCATGGATGTATGATTCTCAGACCGTTAACACAAATCATGGATGTGTGTTACTCAGACCGTTATTGCAATTCATGGATGTATAATGCTGAGAGCGCTAATCAGAATTCATGGATGTATGATCACAATTCATGGATGTATGATTTTCAGACCGTTATCACAATTCATGGATGTATAATGCTGATAGCGTTAATCACAATTCATGGATGTATGATACTCAGCGTTCTCACAATTCATGGATGTATGATTCTCAGACCGTTAACACAATTCATGGATGTATGTTACTCAGACCGTTATCAGAATTCATGGATGTATGATCACAATTCATGGATGTATGATTCTCAGACCGTTAACACAATTCATGGATGTATAATGCTGATAGCGTTAATCACAAATCATGGATGTATGATTCTCAGACCGTTAACACAATTCATGGATGTATGATTCTCAGACCGTTAACACAATTCATGGATGTATAATGCTGAGAGCGTTAATTACAATTCATGGATGTATGATTCTCAGACCGTTAACACAATTCATGGATGTATGATACTCAGACGTTTCACAATTCATGGATGTATGATACTCAAATCATTATTAACAATTTATGGAACCGTTCTCACAATTCATGGATGTATGATACTCAGACGTTCTCACAATTCATGGATGTATGATTCTCAGACCGTTAACACAATTCATGGATGTATGATACTCAGACCGTTGTCGCAATTCATGGATGTATAATGCTGAGAGCGTTAATTACAATTCATGGATGTATGATTCTCAGACCGTTAACACAATTCATGGATGTGTGTTACTCAGACCGTTATCGCAATTCATGGATGTATAATGCTGAGAGCGTTAATTACAATTCATGGATGTATGATTCTCAGACCGTTATCACAATTCATGGATGTATGTTACTCAGACCGTTATCAGAATTCATGGATGTATGATCACAAATCATGGATGTATGATTCTCAGACCGTTAACACAATTCATGGATGTATGTTACTCAGACCGTTATCAGAATTCATGGATGTATGATCACAATTCATGGATGTATGATTCTCAGACCGTTAACACAATTCATGGATGTATAATGCTGATAGCGTTAATCACAAATCATGGATGTACGATACTCAGACGTTTTCACAATTCATGGATGTATGATTCCCAGACCGTTAACACAATTCATGTTTGCATAATGATGATAGCGTTAATCACAAATCATGGATGCATGATGCTCAGACGTTCTCACAATTCATGGATGTACGATACTCAGACGTTTTCACAATTCATGGATGTGTGATACTCAAATCATTATTAACAATTTATGGAACCGTTCTCACAATTCATGGATGTGTGATACTCAGACGTTCTCACAATTCATGGATGTATGATTCTCAGACCGTTAACACAATTCATGGATGTATGTTACTCAGATCGTTGTCGCAATTCATGGATGTATAATGTTGAGAGCGTTGATTACAATTCATGGATGTATGATTCTCAGACCGTTAACACAATTCATGGATGTGTGTTACTCAGACCGTTATCGCAATTCATGGATGTATAATGCTGAGAGCGATATTTACAATTCATGGATGTATGATTCTCAGACCGTTAACACAATTCATGGATGTATGTTACTCAGACCGTTATCAGAATTCATGGATGTATGATCACAAATCATGGATGTATGATTCTCAGACCGTTAACACAATTCATCGATGTATGTTACTCAGACCGTTATCAGAATTCATGGATGTATGATCACAATTCATGGATGTATGATTCTCAGACCGTTAACACAATTCATGGATGTATAATGCTGAGAGCGTTAATCACAAATCATGGATGTATGATACTCAGACGTTATTCACAATTCATGGATGTATGATTCTCAGACCGTTAACACAATTCATGTTTGTATAATGATGATAGCGTTAATCACAAATCATGGATGTATGATGCTCAGACGTTCTCACAATTCATGGATGTATGATACTCAGACGTTTTCACAATTCATGGATGTATGATTCCAGACCGTTAACACAATTCATGGATGTATAATGATGATAGCGTTAATCACAATTCATGGATGTATGATGCTCAGACGTTCTCACAATTCATGGATGTATGATTCTCAGACCGTTATCACAATTCATGGATGTATGATACTCAAATCATTATTAACAATTTATGGACCGTTATCACAATTCATGGATGTATGATACTCAGACGTTATCACAATTCATGGATGTATGATTCTCAGACCGTTAACACAATTCATGGATGTATGTTACTCAGACCGTTATCGCAATTCATGGATGTATAATGCTGAGAGCGTTAATTACAATTCATGGATGTATGATTCTCAGACCGTTAACACAATTCATGGATGTATGTTACTCAGACCGTTATCAGAATTCATGGATGTATGATCACAAATCATGGATGTATGATTCTCAGACCGTTAACACAATTCATGGATGTATGTTACTCAGACCGTTATCAGAATTCATGGATGTATGATCACAATTCATGGATGTATGATTCTCAGACCGTTAACACAATTCATGGATGTATGTTACTCAGACCGTTATCGCAATTCATGGATGTATAATGCTGAGAGCGTTAATTACAATTCATGGATGTATGATTCTCAGACCGTTAACACAATTCATGGATGTATGATTCTCAGACCGTTAACACAATTCATGGATGTGTTACTCAGACCGTTATTACAATTCATGGATGTATAATGCTGAGCGTTAATCACAATTCATGGATGTATGATTTTCAGACCGTTATCACAATTCATGGATGTATAATGCTGATAGCGTTAATCACAATTCATGGATGTATGATACTCAGACGTTCTCACAATTCATGGATGTATGATTCTCAGACCGTTAACACAATTCATGGATGTATGATTCTCAGACCGTTAACACAATTCATGGATGTATAATGCTGAGAGCGTTAATTACAATTCATGGATGTATGATTCTCAGACCGTTAACACAATTCATGGATGTATGTTACTCAGACCGTTATCAGAATTCATGGATGTATGATCACAAATCATGGATGTATGATTCTCAGACCGTTAATCACAATTCATGGATGTATGTTACTCAGACCGTTATCAGAATTCATGGATGTATGATCACAATTCATGGATGTATGATTCTCAGACCGTTAACACAATTCATGGATGTATAATGCTGATAGCGTTAATCACAATTCATGGATGTATGATTCTCAGACCGTTAACACAATTCATGGATGTATGATTCTCAGACCGTTAACACAATTCATGGATGTAATGCTGAGAGCGTTAATTACAATTCATGGATGTATGATTCTCAGACCGTTAACACAATTCATGGATGTATGTTACTCAGACCGTTATCAGAATTCATGGATGTATGATCACAAATCATGGATGTATGATTCTCAGACCGTTAACACAATTCATGGATGTATGTTACTCAGACCGTTATCAGAATTCATGGATGTATGATCACAATTCATGGATGTATGATTCTCAGACCGTTAACACAATTCATGGATGTATAATGCTGATAGCGTTAATCACAAATCATGGATGTATGATACTCAGACGTTTTCACAATTCATGGATGTATGATTCTCAGACCGTTAACACAATTCATGTTTGCATAATGATGATAGCGTTAATCACAAATCATGGATGTATGATGCTCAGACGTTCTCACAATTCATGGATGTATGATACTCAGACGTTTTCACAATTCATGGATGTGTGATACTCAAATCATTATTAACAATTTATGGAACCGTTCTCACAATTCATGGATGTATGATTCTCAGACCGTTAACACAATTCATGGATGTATGTTACTCAGACCGTTATCGCAATTCATGGATGTATAATGCTGAGAGCGTTAATTACAATTCATGGATGTATGATTCTCAGACCGTTAACACAATTCATGGATGTATGTTACTCAGACCGTTAACACAATTCATGGATGTGTGTTACTCAGACCGTTATCACAATTCATGGATGTATAATGCTGAGAGCGTTAATCAGAATTCATGGATGTATGATCACAATTCATGGATGTATGATTCTCAGACCGTTAACACAATTCATGGATGTGTTACTCAGACCGTTATCGCAATTCATGGATGTATAATGCTGAGAGCGTTAATTACAATTCATGGATGTATGATTCTCAGACCGTTATCAGAATTCATGGATGTATAATGCTGATAGCGTTAATCACAATTCATGGATGTATGATACTCAGCGTTATCACAATTCATGGATGTATGATACTCAGATCATTATTAACAATTTATGGAACCGTTCTCACAATTCATGGATGTATGATACTCAGACGTTCTCACAATTCATGGATGTATGATTCTCAGACCGTTAACACAATTCATGGATGTATGATACTCAGACCGTTATCGCAATTCATGGATGTATAATGCTGAGAGCGTTAATTACAATTCATGGATGTATGATTCTCAGACCGTTAACACAATTCATGGATGTGTGTTACTCAGACCGTTATCGCAATTCATGGATGTATAATGCTGAGAGCGTTAATTACAATTCATGGATGTATGATTCTCAGACCGTTATCACAATTCATGGATGTATGTTACTCAGACCGTTATCAGAATTCATGGATGTATGATCACAAATCATGGATGTATGATTCTCAGACCGTTAACACAATTCATGGATGTATGTTACTCAGACCGTTATCAGAATTCATGGATGTATGATCACAATTCATGGATGTATGATTCTCAGACCGTTAACACAATTCATGGATGTATAATGCTGATAGCGTTAATCACAAATCATGGATGTATGATACTCAGACGTTTTCACAATTCATGGATGTATGATTCTCAGACCGTTAACACAATTCATGGATGTATAATGATGATAGCGTTAATCACAAATCATGGATGCATGATGCTCAGACGTTCTCACAATTCATGGATGTACGATACTCAGACGTTTTCACAATTCATGGATGTGTGATACTCAAATCATTATTAACAATTTATGGAACCGTTCTCACAATTCATGGATGTATGATACTCAGACGTTCTCACAATTCATGGATGTATGATTCTCAGACCGTTAACACAATTCATGGATGTATGTTACTCAGATCGTTGTCGCAATTCATGGATGTATAATGCTGAGAGCGTTAATTACAATTCATGGATGTATGATTCTCAGACCGTTATCGCAATTCATGGATGTATAATGCTGAGAGCGTTAATTACAATTCATGGATGTATGATTCTCAGACCGTTAACACAATTCATGGATGTATGTTACTCAGACCGTTATCAGAATTCATGGATGTATGATCACAAATCATGGATGTATGATTCTCAGACCGTTAACACAATTCATGGATGTATGTTACTCAGACCGTTATCAGAATTCATGGATGTATGATCACAATTCATGGATGTATGATTCTCAGACCGTTAACACAATTCATGGATGTATAATGCTGATAGCGTTAATCACAAATCATGGATGTATGATACTCAGACGTTTTCACAATTCATGGATGTATGATTCCCAGACCGTTAACACAATTCATGTTTGCATAATGATGATAGCGTTAATCACAAATCATGGATGCATGATGCTCAGACGTTCTCACAATTCATGGATGTACGATACTCAGACCGTTTTCACAATTCATGGATGTATGATTCTCAGACCGTTAACACAATTCATGTTTGCATAATGATGATAGCGTTAATCACAATTCATGGATGTATGATACTCAGACGTTCTCACAATTCATGGATGTATGATACTCAGACCGTTTTCACAATTCATGGATGTATGATACTCAAATCGTTATTAACAATTTATGGAACCGTTCTCACAATTCATGGATGTATGATACTCAGACGTTCTCACAATTCATGGATGTATGATTCTCAGACCGTTAACACAATTCATGGATGTATGTTACTCAGACCGTTATCGCAATTCATGGATGTATAATGCTGAGAGCGTTGATTACAATTCATGGATGTATGATTCTCAGACCGTTAACACAATTCATGGATGTATGTTACTCAGACCGTTATCAGAATTCATGGATGTATGATCACAAATCATGGATGTATGATTCTCAGACCGTTAACACAATTCATGGATGTATGTTACTCAGACCGTTATCAGAATTCATGGATGTATGATCACAATTCATGGATGTATGATTCTCAGACCGTTAACACAATTCATGGATGTGTGTTACTCAGACCGTTATCACAATTCATGGATGTATAATGCTGAGCGTTAATTACAATTCATGGATGTATGATTCTCAGACCGTCAACACAATTCATGGATGTATGATTCTCAGACCGTTAACACAAATCATGGATGTGTGTTACTCAGACCGTTATTGCAATTCATGGATGTATAATGCTGAGAGCGTTAATCACAATTCATGGATGTATGATTTTCAGACCGTTATCACAATTCATGGATGTATAATGCTGATAGCGTTAATCACAATTCATGGATGTATGATACTCAGACGTTCTCACAATTCATGGATGTATGATTCTCAGACCGTTATCACAATTCATGGATGTATGATTCTCAGACCGTTAACACAATTCATGGATGTATAATGCTGAGAGCGTTAATTACAATTCATGGATGTATGATTCTCAGACCGTTAACACAATTCATGGATGTATGTTACTCAGACCGTTATCAGAATTCATGGATGTATGATCACAAATCATGGATGTATGATTCTCAGACCGTTAACACAATTCATGGATGTATGTTACTCAGACCGTTATCAGAATTCATGGATGTATGATCACAATTCATGGATGTATGATTCTCAGACCGTTAACACAATTCATGGATGTATAATGCTGATAGCGTTAATCACAATTCATGGATGTATGATTCTCAGACCGTTAACACAATTCATGGATGTATGATTCTCAGACCGTTAACACAATTCATGGATGTATAATGCTGAGAGCGTTAATTACAATTCATGGATGTATGATTCTCAGACCAACACAATTCATGGATGTATGTTACTCAGACCGTTATCAGAATTCATGGATGTATGATCACAAATCATGGATGTATGATTCTCAGACCGTTAACACAATTCATGGATGTATGTTACTCAGACCGTTATCAGAATTCATGGATGTATGATCACAATTCATGGATGTATGATTCTCAGACCGTTAACACAATTCATGGATGTATAATGCTGATAGCGTTAATCACAAATCATGGATGTATGATACTCAGACGTTTTCACAATTCATGGATGTATGATTCCCAGACCGTTAACACAATTCATGTTTGCATAATGATGATAGCGTTAATCACAAATCATGGATGTATGATGCTCAGACGTTCTCACAATTCATGGATGTATGATACTCAGACGTTTTCACAATTCATGGATGTGATACTCAAATCATTATTAACAATTTATGGAACCGTTCTCACAATTCATGGATGTATGATTCTCAGACCGTTAACACAATTCATGGATGTATGTTACTCAGACCGTTATCACAATTCATGGATGTATAATGCTGAGAGCGTTGATTACAATTCATGGATGTATGATTCTCAGACCGTTAACACAATTCATGGATGTATGATTACTCAGACCGTTAACACAATTCATGGATGTGTGTTACTCAGACCGTTATTGCAATTCATGGATGTATAATGCTGAGAGCGTTAATCAGAATTCATGGATGTATGATCACAATTCATGGATGTATGATTCTCAGACCGTTAACACAATTCATGGATGTGTTACTCAGACCGTTATCGCAATTCATGGATGTATAATGCTGAGAGCGTTAATCACAATTCATGGATGTATGATTCTCAGACCGTTAACACAATTCATGGATGTATGATTCTCAGACCGTTATCAGAATTCATGGATGTATGATCACAATTCATGGATGTATGATTCTCAGACCGTTAACACAATTCATGGATGTATGTTACTCAGACCGTTATCAGAATTCATGGATGTATAATGCTGAGCGTTAATTACAATTCATGGATGTATGATTCTCAGACCGTTATCACAATTCATGGATGTATAATGCTGATAGCGTTAATCACAATTCATGGATGTATGATACTCAGCGTTCTCACAATTCATGGATGTATGATTCTCAGACCGTTATCAGAATTCATGGATGTATGATCACAATTCATGGATGTATGATTCTCAGACCGTTAACACAATTCATGGATGTATGTTACTCAGACCGTTATCAGAATTCATGGATGTATGATCACAATTCATGGATGTATGATTCTCAGACCGTTAACACAATTCATGGATGTATGTTACTCAGACCGTTATCAGAATTCATGGATGTATGATCACAATTCATGGATGTATGATTCTCAGACCGTTAACACAATTCATGGATGTATGTTACTCAGACCGTTATCAGAATTCATGGATGTATGATCACAATTCATGGATGTATGATTCTCAGACCGTTAACACAATTCATGGATGTATAATGCTGATAGCGTTAATCACAAATCATGGATGTATGATACTCAGACGTTTTCACAATTCATGGATGTATGATTCCAGACCGTTAACACAATTCATGGATGTATAATGATGATAGCGTTAATCACAATTCATGGATGTATGATGCTCAGACGTTCTCACAATTCATGGATGTACGATACTCAGACGTTTTCACAATTCATGGATGTGTGATACTCAAATCATTATTAACAATTTATGGAACCGTTCTCACAATTCATGGATGTATGTGATACCAGACGTTCTCACAATTCATGGATGTATGATTCTCAGACCGTTAACACAATTCATGTATGTTACTCAGATCGTTGTCGCAATTCATGGATGTATAATGCTGAGAGCGTTGATTACAATTCATGGATGTATGATTCTCAGACCGTTAACACAATTCATGGATGTGTGTTACTCAGACCGTTATCGCAATTCATGGATGTATAATGCTGAGAGCGTTATTTACAATTCATGGATGTATGATTCTCAGACCGTTAACACAATTCATGGATGTATGTTACTCAGACCGTTATCAGAATTCATGGATGTATGATCACAAATCATGGATGTATGATTCTCAGACCGTTAACACAATTCATGGATGTATGTTACTCAGACCGTTATCAGAATTCATGGATGTATGATCACAATTCATGGATGTATGATTCTCAGACCGTTAACACAATTCATGGATGTATAATGCTGATAGCGTTAATCACAAATCATGGATGTATGATACTCAGACGTTTTCACAATTCATGGATGTATGATTCTCAGACCGTTAACACAATTCATGTTTGCATAATGATGATAGCGTTAATCACAAATCATGGATGCATGATGCTCAGACGTTCTCACAATTCATGGATGTACGATACTCAGACGTTTTCACAATTCATGGATGTATGATTCTCAGACCGTTAACACAATTCATGGATGCATAATGATGATAGCGTTAATCACAATCATGGATGTATGATACTCAGACGTTCTCACAATTCATGGATGTATGATACTCAGACCGTTTTCACAATTCATGGATGTATGATACTCAAATCATTATTAACAATTTATGGAACCGTTCTCACAATTCATGGATGTGTGATACTCAGACGTTCTCACAATTCATGGATGTATGATTCTCAGACCGTTAACACAATTCATGGATGTATGTTACTCAGACCGTTATCGCAATTCATGGATGTATAATGCTGAGAGCGTTATTTACAATTCATGGATGTATGATTCTCAGACCGTTAACACAATTCATGGATGTATGTTACTCAGACCGTTATCAGAATTCATGGATGTATGATCACAAATCATGGATGTATGATTCTCAGACCGTTAACACAATTCATGGATGTATGTTACTCAGACCGTTATCAGAATTCATGGATGTATGATCACAATTCATGGATGTATGATTCTCAGACCGTTAACACAATTCATGGATGTGTGTTACTCAGACCGTTATCGCAATTCATGGATGTATAATGCTGAGAGCGTTAATTACAATTCATGGATGTATGATTCTCAGACCGTCAACACAATTCATGGATGTATGATTCTCAGACCGTTAACACAAATCATGGATGTGTGTTACTCAGACCGTTATTGCAATTCATGGATGTATAATGCTGAGAGCGCTAATCACAATTCATGGATGTATGATTTTCAGACCGTTATCACAATTCATGGATGTATAATGCTGATAGCGTTAATCACAATTCATGGATGTATGATACTCAGCGTTATCACAATTCATGGATGTATGATTCTCAGACCGTTATCACAATTCATGGATGTATGATTCTCAGACCGTTATCACAATTCATGGATGTGTAATGCTGAGAGCGTTAATTACAATTCATGGATGTATGATTCTCAGACCGTTAACACAATTCATGGATGTATGTTACTCAGACCGTTATCAGAATTCATGGATGTATGATCACAAATCATGGATGTATGATTCTCAGACCGTTAACACAATTCATGGATGTATGTTACTCAGACCGTTATCAGAATTCATGGATGTATGATCACAATTCATGGATGTATGATTCTCAGACCGTTAACACAATTCATGGATGTATAATGCTGATAGCGTTAATCACAAATCATGGATGTATGATTCTCAGACCGTTAACACAATTCATGGATGTATGATTCTCAGACCGTTAACACAATTCATGGATGTAATGCTGAGAGCGTTAATTACAATTCATGGATGTATGATTCTCAGACCGTTAACACAATTCATGGATGTATGTTACTCAGACCGTTATCACAATTCATGGATGTATGATCACAAATCATGGATGTATGATTCTCAGACCGTTAACACAATTCATGGATGTATGTTACTCAGACCGTTATCAGAATTCATGGATGTATGATCACAATTCATGGATGTATGATTCTCAGACCGTTAACACAATTCATGGATGTATAATGCAGAGCGTTAATCATGGATGTATGATACTCAGACGTTCACAATTCATGGATGTATGATTCTCAGACCGTTAACACAATTCATGGATGTATAATGCTGATAGCGTTAATCACAATTCATGGATGTATGATACTCAGACGTTCACAATCATGGATGTATGATACTCAGACCGTTAACACAATTCATGGATGTATGATACTCAGATCGTTATTAACAATTTATGGAACCATCACAATTCATGGATGTATGATTCTCAGACCGTTAACACAATTCATGGATGTGTGTTACTCAGACCGTTATCGCAATTCATGGATGTATAATGCTGAGAGCGTTAATTACAATTCATGGATGTATGATTCTCAGACCGTTAACACAATTCATGGATGTATGTGTTACTCAGACCGTTAACACAATTCATGGATGTGTGTTACTCAGACCGTTATTACAATTCATGGATGTATAATGCTGAGAGCGTAATCAGAATTCATGGATGTATGATCACAATTCATGGATGTATGATTCTCAGACCGTTAACACAATTCATGGATGTGTTATCAGACCGTTATCGCAATTCATGGATGTATAATGCTGAGAGCGTTAATTACAATTCATGGATGTATGATTTTCAGACCGTTATCACAATTCATGGATGTATAATGCTGATACGTTAATCACAATTCATGGATGTATGATACTCAGCGTTCTCACAATTCATGGATGTATGATCAGACCGTTATCAGAATTCATGGATGTATGATCACAATTCATGGATGTATGATTCTCAGACCGTTAACACAATTCATGGATGTATGTTACTCAGACCGTTATCAGAATTCATGGATGTATAATGCTGAGAGCGTTAATTACAATTCATGGATGTATGATTCTCAGACCGTTATCACAATTCATGGATGTATAATGCTGAGAGCGTTAATCACAATTCATGGATGTATGATACTCAGCGTTCTCACATTCATGGATGTATGATTCTCAGACCGTTATCAGAATTCATGGATGTATGATCACAATTCATGGATGTATGATTCTCAGACCGTTAACACAATTCATGGATGTATGTTACTCAGACCGTTATCAGAATTATTGTGGATGTATGATCACAATTCATGGATGTATGATTCTCAGACCGTTAACACAATTCATGGATGTATGTTACTCAGACCGTTATCAGAATTCATGGATGTATGATCACACCATGGATGTATGATTCTCAGACCGTTAACACAATTCATGGATGTATAATGCTGAGAGCGTTAATCACAATTCATGGATATATGATTCTCAGACCGTTAACACAATTCATGGATGTATGACTCAGACCGTTATCACAATTCATGGATGTATAATGCTGAGAGCGTTAATTACAATTCATGGATGTATGATCTCAGACCGTTAACACAATTCATGGATGTATGTTACTCAGACCGTTATCAGAATTCATGGATGTATGATCACAAATCATGGATGTATGATTCTCAGACCGTTAACACAATCATGGATGTATGTTACTCAGACCGTTATCAGAATTCATGGATGTATGATCACAATTCATGGATGTATGATTCTCAGACCGTTAACACAATTCATGGATGTATAATGCTGATAGCGTTAATCACAAATCATGGATGTACGATACTCAGACGTTTCACAATTCATGGATGTATGATTCTCAGACCGTTAACACAATTCATGATGCATAATGATGATAGCGTTAATCACAAATCATGGATGTATGATGCTCAGACGTTTCACAATTCATGGATGTACGATACTCAGACGTTTTCACAATTCATGGATGTGTGATACTCAAATCATTATTAACAATTTATGGAACCGTTTCACAATTCATGGATGTGTGATACTCAGACGTTCTCACAATTCATGGATGTATGATTCTCAGACCGTTAACACAATTCATGGATGTGTGTGTTACTCAGACCGTTATCGCAATTCATGGATGTATAATGCTGAGAGCGTTATTTACAATTCATGGATGTATGATTCTCAGACCGTTAACACAATTCATGGATGTATGTTACTCAGACCGTTATCAGAATTCATGGATGTATGATCACAAATCATGGATGTATGATTCTCAGACCGTTAACACAATTCATGGATGTATGTTACCAGACCGTTATCAGAATTCATGGATGTATGATCACAATTCATGGATGTATGATTCTCAGACCGTTAACACAATTCATGGATGTGTGTTACTCAGACCGTTATCGCAATTCATGGATGTATAATGAGAGCGTTAATTACAATTCATGGATGTATGATTCTCAGACCGTCAACACAATTCATGGATGTATGATTTCAGACCGTTAACACAAATCATGGATGTGTGTTACTCAGACCGTTATTGCAATTCATGGATGTATAATGCTGAGAGCGCTAATCAGAATTCATGGATGTATGATCACAATTCATGGATGTATGATACTCAGACCGTTAACACAATTCATGGATGTGTTACTCAGACCGTTATCGCAATTCATGGATGTATAATGCTGAGAGCGTTAATTACAATTCATGGATGTATGATTCAACCGTTATCAGAATTCATGGATGTATAATGCTGATAGCGGATCACAATTCATGGATGTATGATACTCAGCGTTCTCACAATTCATGGATGTATGATCTCAGACCGTTATCACAATTCATGGATGTATGATCACAATTCATGGATGTATGATTCTCAGACCGTTAACACAATTCATGGATGTATGTTACTCAGACCGTTATCACAATTCATGGATGTATAATGCTGAGAGCGTTAATTACAATTCATGGATGTATGATTTTCAGACCGTTACACAATTCATGGATGTATAATGCTGATAGCGTTAATCACAATTCATGGATGTATGATACTCAGCGTTCTCACAATTCATGGATGTATGATTCTCAGACCGTTATCAGAATTCATGGATGTATGATCACAATTCATGGATGTATGATTCTCAGACCGTTAACACAATTCATGGATGTATGTTACTCAGACCGTTATCGAATTCATGGATGTATAATGCTGAGAGCGTTAATTACAATTCATGGATGTATGATTCTCAGACCGTTAACACAATTCATGGATGTATAATGCTGA
Organism: Brugia pahangi; assembly: GCA_012070555.1. Taxonomy (NCBI): domain Eukaryota; kingdom Metazoa; phylum Nematoda; class Chromadorea; order Rhabditida; family Onchocercidae; genus Brugia; species Brugia pahangi. The sequence goes on along the minus strand of JAAVKF010000048.1, from coordinate 6,423 downwards.
TAGCGTTAATCACAATTCATGGATGTATGATACTCAGACCGTTATCACAATTCATGGATGTATGATTCTCAGACCGTTATCACAATTCATGGATGTATGATCACATCATGGATGTATGATTCTCAGACCGTTAACACAATTCATGGATGTATGTTACTCAGACCGTTATCAGAATTCATGGATGTATGATCACACCATGGATGTATGATTCTCAGACCGTTAACAATTCATGGATGTATAATGCTGAGAGCGTTAATCACAATTCATGGATGTATGATTCTCAGACCGTTAACACAATTCATGGATGTATGATTCTAGACCGTTAACACAATTCATGGATGTATAATGCTGAGAGCGTTAATTACAATTCATGGATGTATGATTCTCAGACCGTTAACACAATTCATGGATGTATACTCAGACCGTTATCAGAATTATGGATGTATGATCACAAATCATGGATGTATGATTCTCAGACCGTTAACACAATTCATGGATGTATGTTACTCAGACCGTTATCAGAATTCATGGATGTATGATCACAATTCATGGATGTATGATTCTCAGACCGTTAACACAATTCATGGATGTATAATGCTGAGAGCGTTAATCACAAATCATGGATGTATGATACTCAGACGTTTTCACAATTCATGGATGTATGATTCTCAGACCGTTAACACAATTCATGTTTGTATAATGATGAGAGCGTTAATCACAATTCATGGATGTATGATGCTCAGACGTTCTCACAATTCATGGATGTACGATACTCAGACGTTTTCACAATTCATGGATGTGATACTCAAATCATTATTAACAATTTATGGAACCGTTCTCACAATTCATGGATGTGTGATACTCAGACGTTCTCACAATTCATGGATGTATGATTCTCAGACCGTTAACACAATTCATGGATGTGTGTTACTCAGACCGTTATCGCAATTCATGGATGTATAATGCTGAGAGCGATATTTACAATTCATGGATGTATGATTCTCAGACCGTTAACACAATTCATGGATGTTACTCAGACCGTTATCAGAATTCATGGATGTATGATCACAAATCATGGATGTATGATTCTCAGACCGTTAACACAATTCATGGATGTATGTTACTCAGACCGTTATCAGAATTCATGGATGTATGATCACAATTCATGGATGTATGATTCTCAGACCGTTAACACAATTCATGGATGTGTGTTACTCAGACCGTTATCGCAATTCATGGATGTATAATGCTGAGAGCGTTAATTACAATTCATGGATGTATGATTCTCAGACCGTTAACACAATTCATGGATGTATGATTCTCAGACCGTTAACACAATCATGGATGTGTGTTACTCAGACCGTTATTGCAATTCATGGATGTAATGCTGAGAGCGTAATCAGAATTCATGGATGTATGATCACAATTCATGGATGTATGATACTCAGACCGTTAACACAATTCATGGATGTGTTACTCAGACCGTTATCGCAATTCATGGATGTATAATGCTGAGCGTTAATACAATTCATGGATGTATGATTTTCAGACCGTTATCACAATTCATGGATGTATAATGCTGATAGCGTTAATCACAATTCATGGATGTATGATACTCAGCGTTCTCACAATTCATGGATGTATGATTCTCAGACCGTTATCAGAATTCATGGATGTATGATCACAATTCATGGATGCATGATTCTCAGACCGTTAACACAATTCATGGATGTATGTTACTCAGACCGTTATCAGAATTCATGGATGTATGCTGAGAGCGTTAATTACAATTCATGGATGTATGATTCAGACCGTTATCAGAATTCATGGATATAATGCTGATAGCGTTAATCACAATTCATGGATGTATGATACTCAGACCGTTCTCACAATTCATGGATGTATGATTTCAGACCGTTATCAGAATTCATGGATGTATGATCACACCATGGATGTATGATTCTCAGACCGTTAACACAATTCATGGATGTATGTTACTCAGACCGTTATCAGAATTCATGGATGTATGATCACAATTCATGGATGTATGATTCTCAGACCGTTAACACAATTCATGGATGTATAATGCTGATAGCGTTAATCACAATTCATGGATGTATGATTCTCAGACCGTTAACACAATTCATGGATGTATGATTCTCAGACGTTAACACAATTCATGGATGTATGATTCTCAGACCGTTAACACAATTCATGGATGTGTGTTACTCAGACCGTTATCACAATTCATGGATGTATAATGCTGAGAGCGTTAATTACAATTCATGGATGTATGATTCTCAGACCGTTAACACAATTCATGGATGTATGATTTCAGACCGTTAACACAAATCATGGATGTATGTTACCGACCGCGTTGCAATTCATGGATGTATAATGCTGAGACGTTAATCACAATTCATGGATGTATGATCACACCATGGATGTATGATACTCAGACCGTTAACACAATTCATGGATGTGTTACTCAGACCGTTATCGAATTCATGGATGTATAATGCTGAGAGCGTTAATTACAATTCATGGATGTATGATTCTCAGACCGTTAACACAATTCATGGATGTATAATGCTGAGAGCGTTAATCACAATTCATGGATGTATGATACTCAGCGTTCACAATTCATGGATGTATGATTCTCAGACCGTTATCAGAATTCATGGATGTATGATCACACCATGGATGTATGATTCTCAGACCGTTAACACAATTCATGGATGTATGTTACTCAGACCGTTATCACAATTCATGGATGTATAATGCTGAGAGCGTTAATTACAATTCATGGATGTATGATTCTCAGACCGTTACTCACAATTCATGGATGTATAATGCTGATAGCGTTAATCACAATTCATGGATGTATGATTCTCAGCGTTATCACAATTCATGGATGTATGATTCTCAGACCGTTATCAGAATTCATGGATGTATGATCACAATTCATGGATGTATGATTCTCAGACCGTTAACACATGGATGTATGTTACTCAGACCGTTATCACAATTCATGGATGTATAATGCTGAGAGCGTTAATTACAATTCATGGATGTATGATTCTCAGACCGTTAACACAATTCATGGATGTATGCTGATAGCGTTAATCACAATTCATGGATGTATGATACTCAGCGTTCTCACAATTCATGGATGTATGATTCTCAGACCGTTATCACAATTCATGGATGTATGATCACAATTCATGGATGTATGATTCTCAGACCGTTAACACAATTCATGGATGTATGTTACTCAGACCGTTATCACAATTCATGGATGTATGATCACACCATGGATGTATGATTCTCAGACCGTTAACACAATTCATGGATGTATAATGCTGAGAGCGTTAATCACAATTCATGGATGTATGATTCTCAGACCGTTAACACAATTCATGGATGTGTGATTTTCAGACCGTTATCGCAATTCATGGATGTATAATGCTGAGAGCGTTAATTACAATTCATGGATGTATGATTCTCAGACCGTTAACACAATTCATGGATGTATGTTACTCAGACCGTTATCAGAATTCATGGATGTATGATCACAAATCATGGATGTATGATTCTCAGACCGTTAACACAATTCATCGATGTATGTTACTCAGACCGTTATCAGAATTCATGGATGTATGATCACAATTCATGGATGTATGATTCTCAGACCGTTAACACAATTCATGGATGTATAATGCTGATAGCGTTAATCACAATTCATGGATGTACGATACTCAGACGTTTTCACAATTCATGGATGTATGATTCCCAGACCGTTAACACAATTCATGTTTGCATAATGATGATAGCGTTAATCACAAATCATGGATGCATGATGCTCAGACGTTCTCACAATTCATGGATGTACGATACTCAGACGTTTTCACAATTCATGGATGTGTGATACTCAAATCATTAACAATTTATGGAACCGTTCTCACAATTCATGGATGTGTGATACTCAGACGTTCTCACAATTCATGGATGTATGATTCTCAGACCGTTAACACCATGGATGTATGTTACTCAGATCGTTATCGCAATTCATGGATGTATAATGCTGAGAGCGTTGATTACAATTCATGGATGTATGATTTCTCAGACCGTTAACACAATTCATGGATGTGTGTTACTCAGACCGTTATTGCAATTCATGGATGTATAATGCTGAGAGCGTTAATCACAATTCATGGATGGGCGATCACAATTCATGGATGTATGATTCTCAGACCGTTAACACAATTCATGGATGTGTTACTCAGATCGTTAATGCAAATTCATGGATGTATAATGCTGAGAGCGTTAATTACAATTCATGGATGTATGATTCTCAGACCGTTATCACAATTCATGGATGTATAATGCTGATAGCGTTAATCACAATTCATGGATGTATGATACTCAGCGTTATCACAATTCATGGATGTATGATTCTCAGACCGTTATCAGAATTCATGGATGTATGATCACAATTCATGGATGTATGATTCTCAGACCGTTAACACAATTCATGGATGTGTGTTACTCAGACCGTTATCACAATTCATGGATGTATAATGCTGAGAGCGTTAATTACAATTCATGGATGTATGATTCTCAGACCGTTATCACAATTCATGGATGTATAATGCTGATAGCGTTAATCACAATTCATGGATGTATGATACTCAGCGTTCTCACAATTCATGGATGTATGATTCTCAGACCGTTATCAGAATTCATGGATGTATGATCACATTCATGGATGTATGATTCTCAGACCGTTAACACAATTCATGGATGTATAACTCAGACCGTTATCACAATTCATGGATGTATAATGAGAGCGTTAATTACAATTCATGGATGTATGATTCTCAGACCGTTATCACAATTCATGGATGTATAATGCTGAGAGCGTTAATCACAATTCATGGATGTATGATACTCAGCGTTATCACAATTCATGGATGTATGATTCTCAGACCGTTATCAGAATTCATGGATGTATGATCACAATTCATGGATGTATGATTCAGACCGTTAACACAATTCATGGATGTATGTTACTCAGACCGTTATCGAATTCATGGATGTATGATCACAACCATGGATGTATGATTCTCAGACCGTTAACACAATTCATGGATGTATAATGCTGAGAGCGTTAATCACAATTCATGGATGTATGATTCTCACCGTTAACACAATTCATGGATGTGTGTTACTCAGACCGTTATCACAATTCATGGATGTATAATGCTGAGAGCGTTAATTACAATTCATGGATGTATGATTCTCAGACCGTTACACAATTCATGGATGTATGTTACTCAGACCGTTATCAGAATTCATGGATGTATGATCACAAATCATGGATGTATGATTCTCAGACCGTTAACACAATTCATCGATGTATGTTACTCAGACCGTTATCAGAATTGGATGTATGATCACACCATGTATGATTCTCAGACCGTTAACACAATTCATGGATGTATAATGCTGATAGCGTTAATCACAAATCATGGATGTGATACTCAGACGTTTTCACAATTCACGGATGTATGATTCCCAGACCGTTAACACAATTCATGTTTGCATAATGATGATAGCGTTAATCACAAATCATGGATGCATGATGCTCACCGTTCTCACAATTCATGGATGTACGATACTCAGACGTTTTCACAATTCATGGATGTGATACTCAAATCATTATTAACAATTTATGGAACCGTTCTCACAATTCATGGATGTGTGATACTCAGACGTTCTCACAATTCATGGATGTATGATTCTCAGACCGTTAACACAATTCATGGATGTATGTTACTCAGACCGTTATCGCAATTCATGGATGTATAATGCTGAGAGCGTTATTACAATTCATGGATGTATGATTCTCAGACCGTTAACACAATTCATGGATGTGTTACTCAGACCGTTATCAGAATTCATGGATGTATGATCACAAATCATGGATGTATGATTCTCAGACCGTTAACACAATTCATGGATGTATGTTACTCAGACCGTTATCAGAATTCATGGATGTATGATCACAATTCATGGATGTATGATTCTCAGACCGTTAACACAATTCATGGATGTATGTTACTCAGACCGTTATCACAATTCATGGATGTATAATGCTGAGAGCGTTAATTACAATTCATGGATGTATGATTCTCAGACCGTCAACACAATTCATGGATGTATGATTCTCAGACCGTTAACACAATTCATGGATGTGTGTTACTCAGACCGTTATCGCAATTCATGGATGTATAATGCTGAGAGCGTTAATCACAATTCATGGATGTATGATTCTCAGACCGTTAACACAATTCATGGATGTATAATGCTGAGACCGTAATCACAATTCATGGATGTATGATCACAATTCATGGATGTATG